>CM061534.1:207624666-207659861 GCA_030545055.2 Neoaliturus tenellus | reverse complement strand
ACGAACGATATTTTTCATCACACTACACAATTCAATAAATTCTAAACAAGTGAAAACATTACTTTTTCGTTCATAACAAACAAAACATAACATCAACTAACCTAGCGAGATGTACTGCTTGAATTTCCGGTTGCTAGGCAACCAATTCATTTCATTGTTGCAGTCACATGTTTTTGTGATACAACGTGTTGATGTGAATGTTTTTATGTAAGGTCTAGGCCAGCTGATTTTACAGGCCTAGGCCGGAAAATTTTACAGGCCTAGGCCGGAAAATTTTGCCGGCCTAGGCCGGCAAAACAGGTGTTTCGACGGTAGAAACGAGGGTCGAAAACAGGTGATATCAATGTAGTGTGATGAAAAAGCAATTTTTAGATCACTTTGTAAAACTCAAAAATTTCAAATACGCAAGTGCAATCAAATGTCAAATCATACGTTAAACTCGTATGAGCATTACCTTTTCCAGAAATTAAAAATTTTATTTAAAAAAAAAACTCAAACTTTGCTAATGTAAACATATCTTAAATCATCCATTAGGCCTGATTAATTGTATTTCTATAAACTTTCTAATGGTTTTTGAAACAAATCAAAACAAAATTTTGAAACAAAAAACATCAGAAATCAACTAAAATTTTGGTCAGGATTTGGCCAGAAGCGATCTATAGTTACCATTATTTTACGAGGTAAATAATCAACCTAACAATATGGACCCAGCCAAAATCTGCTGTTTCACGGTTGCTTGCTCAAATGACCCGTACTATTTATCCCAGAATTTTCCAGAAGTTATTCAAATGCATACATTTACTTCAGAATGCGCATTAGAATTTGAATAAAGCAAAAGAGCAAGAGCATATTTTAAATTTTGTTCTAAGATAAATATTTAAAAAATATATATTTTTTATTCGGAATTCTAAAAACAGCCTCGGTAAAAAATGTTGTGTGAATTAATATAAAATTGAATAAAACACTTATTACATAAATACTGTAGACAATTATTCCTTCCACAAAAACATATAATAAATGGGGAGAAAATGTTTTAATGTTTTTGTAGTCCTTAGTTATAATGTAGGAGTAAGGCAAATTAAAAAATGTGTTAATGGTAAACTATAAGATTATTTTGGAAGCAATCAATAAAAATTAAGTAGGCAAATTTGAATTATTGTCTTTATAAGAGTAGGCATACAAATCAATTAAATTTTAATAATAGATTATAAAAAATATAAATGTTGTACAGTTTTTTTATAAATTTGTAATGCTGTCAACACCTGCATTACAAGGTTGTAACAGAATTGCAAGGAGCGCGAAGGAAGTATTTAACAGAGTGCATGTAAACAATAGCCCTATGCTATGCACTCCATGCGATCATCATATACTACCAACCTAATACATACATCTACATTTTCTTCCTCTTCAAAATGACATTTCATTTGACTAGTAATAACGATGTAGGCCTACACTACATCAAATAACAATTTTAGCCAACGGTCGTCTGCCAGCCGTTCGCCATTTGTTATAGAGTTCGAAAATACGTATATTATTGTACATTCAAACCTATAAAACCTTACGATAAATTGATACTATTAGGAACTCTTTTGACAAACCAGAGGTGCCAAATACAAATTTATACGATACAAATTACTACCTGAGCTAGGTAAGTTCAAAAAGTAATGTTTCGACGTTTCAACGTGGTGGCTACTTGGATTGACGTCGCAAAAAATCTACAAATATTCTATGAGTTATTAGTTGCTGTAACACAACTACTTATCGGTTATCTCTGATTATAATAAGAAGTTTCAGAATATTACCTTTAATATGGCATAATAATGTAACCACTTCCAAGTTGTTTTTCACCGGTGTTTTACTAGTACAAAATGTTTAGACGTAAATGACCGTTTCGCGGCCGGGGTACTATAAACGGCCGTCTCCCACTGCTCTAGTTAAATCTTGTCTATTTACTTTATTTTATTTTTTGCGCGGGGTCTTTGTAAGCGCGGGGCCCGGTGCGGTCGCCTAATGCCGGCTCTGAGGATCGGTGCCAATCTGACGTGGTGACAACTTGACGCCGGCCGCTTGGGGTGACAATCTGTCGTGACAGTACCCGACAGGTTGGAACCTCGAGAAAGGATCGGTGCCAATCTGACGTGGTGACAATTTGACGCCGCCGGCCGCTTGGGGTGACAATCTGTCGTGACAGTACCCGACAGGTTGGAACCTCGAGAAAGGATCGGATCCAATCTGTCGTGGTGACAACCTGACGGGGAGTGTTATTTCAGGGGATCGGATCCAATCTGACGCCGGTTGCTAAAACCCCTCGGTGCCAATCTGTCGTGGTGCCAACCTGACGGCGACCCCTTTGTCTGGGCCAGTCACATGTTCCTAGCAAACAATTTTATTTTTAACTTTAAACCCTTAAGGAAAAATAACCACTTTAAAATGGCCCCGAAACCACGGGGCAAGTGGAACTCATGCTAATATTTCTACTACCAGCATTCTAGACTCTATGACATAAAATCCCCTTAGAATATGCGTTACCGGGTGTCACAGACCACCCCTTTTACAATTTAAAGCATTAATTTTTCACAAAACCAAATTGTGCCATTATAGGTACACCCGTTACGCTCCAACGATTGGCACTAGTTTCAATGCACAGGGTGTACCAGAAGTAACGTTTACTAATATCAAATACAAACCCCCGCTTTTATGGAATTTTTTGATTCTATATGTGAAGTGAAGACAAACTTTGCATTTAATTTGTACTCCTAATCGTAACTGTTTAGGAGGTAATGGCGTTTTTAGCTTAGTTTTTTTCCTGTAAGAATAACATGGGAAAAATTCCATCTATTATCTAACACACACTGGCCATTTCCACTGTCCCATTAATAATTTTATTTTTCTTAAATTTTTATAATATGTCGTATACGGTATACTATCGAAAATATATGGAAAAGTAAATTAAATTAGGCGATAATCGAGGTATTTTACGATGAAACATGATTTAAAATAAGGGTTTAAACTCATTTCCAAAATTGCACAGTTCCATTTAACCGTTTAACGAAAAAATTTCAGAGAAAACGGAAATTTCAGGAAAATTTTTAAATATACGTGAAAATTTTTAAACTGCCATAAAAGTAGGGGGTTTTATTAAAATGGCTTACTTTAAAATTAGTTTCAATAAATATACCGTAACCTAGTATAAATATATAAAAGAAAAATTTTTCAATAAATAGAGCGGGGTTTTTCAATGTCGTAAAATTCGTTATTGTGAAATATTAATTCTGTAAATTTTATAAGGGGTGTACGAGTGGTCTGGGACACCCGATAATTTTGACATTTACTACAGCATGTCTAAAAATATAAAAAGTTAAATTTATATAGTGGTTGTTAATATTTAGAATTTGTAAGCAAGTTAAGCAAAAGTTACGTTAGTGATTTTCTTCTGTATACATTTTTATTTATGTAAAGTCTAAGTAACATAAAAAGTTTTATATGAACTTTAACATTGGGTTTCTCATCACATTATTTCCATGGGAGAAAGATAATTCATCTGTAAAACCTTTATTAAGGCGGTGTCCTAGCTGGGCGGCATTCGGACGGCGTTGCGTGCGTGCGAATTTGCCGGACGCGGACGGTGGAAATTTCAAACGCACTGAGAGGCATGGGAGTGATGTCCTAGCTGGCCGTGCGTTGCGTTGCCGCCGGTGCGTTGACGCTGGTCGTTGCGGCGAAAAGACAAGCATGTTTGTGTTTGGACGTCCGTGCGGCAACTGCGTTACTGCGTCTAGTGCGTGTTTGGCTGTCACGGGAGACGGGTCTGATGGGCAAAATTATAGCCAAATTTTATTAAACTATCATGTACTGAAATTTTAAGACTTTTTTATTCTTTGGTATTTTTATCTACATCTAACGGTTAGGGAACTAGAGGCAATTAAAGTTCATTTTGGTTTAGTTTTAGTAAGAATAGCATGGGACGAACTTTATCTGTAAACTTTAACTTTAACCATATCTCCGAACCATTCAGTAAAATAAAAAATACTTAAGAATAAAAATGTCTTAGAATTATGCTTCGAGAATATTTTGCTTATAAAAATTATCATTTACGCATAAATTAACTTCTTTCCAATATAGCGGGCAAAATTTTTCAAAAAAATTAATATTAGGCCTATTATAAAAAAAAGTTCTTAAAACATCAATGTGCTTGTGCACTTAGTTACTTATTGCGACTTACGGTAGCAGTAAATAATTAATTATTTATATTCAAATACAACTTTTTAGTGCAGATTTTGAAGGTGTACTTACCTCAACGTCAAGAATGAGCCTTTCCTCAATAGAAATAGGCCGCATAATATTAGTAATCTTTAAAGGAATTCCTTCTTCTTCAAGTCACTCACGACAAAGTCAAAAGTATCAATTAATTGACATCCTAGTATAATTTTTAAACAACTCAGGATGCTCCCTTAACTTATGATAGAGATGGTGAAAATCACCTAATTCCTCTCTTTCTTTAAAAATATCATTAATTGGAGATCTAGTATCTCTAGCTTTTAGCTTCAAATAAGCGTAACTGTCAAGTAAATAAAGTTTTCGCTTACTTGCGGGCTGCATGTTTTCAATCACCCATTACTACGCAGCTAATGAGGGCTCTCGACTGCCACCGCCGCACGAACGCATTGCCGCAGACGCAGTCCCACTGCGGACACCCTTTTGGTTGGTAGTCCGTGCGTCAAACGCACGCAACGCCGTGCGCAATTTTCGCCGCTCAGCTAGGATGCCGCCTTAGACCCGTGATTTTTTATATGCCTATGAACCCACTGACCTTTCCCATGCAAGCAGAGCAGTTTATTGAACAAAGAGTTTTACGGTTACTGTAGGCCAACATTGAAAATTGCGTCCTTGGATGAGATAGCAAATTGACATCAAACGGTTTTGGTGAATTAATTTATTTTACCATACTTTATCTCTTTAACTATAAAATGTTACACTCAAAACAACTATTATGATAATTAATTATAATTAATATGTAGTGGTTTTAGTTTAAGTTACTTTAGTTTTAAAACTTAATATTTTAACTCAATCATTTTATATTACATAATTGTTTTAATTTTAATTTCAATTCTTAATCCATGTTCATGAAAAACCAACATAGCAAAGCTTGCACGATCAATTTACTGTCTAAATTCACCCTTGAACATAAGAGTCAGTTACAAGAATGTATGTTTTATTGTTGAAAATAAATTAAAACAAACATTAAAATGTTTAGTTCGCTGAAAGTAATGATTTTCTTAAATTGAGTTCACAAAATAAATATTAATTGTAGTTGGATTAATTGTAGTTCTGTTGTACAAACTAAGCGGAAAAACAACCATGCATTGCATTAATTTGTAAAGGAAATAAGATACAAATAATAATGTCAACTTTGATTTGCTTATTCAATTGCACTGCTTGCTCTATCTACCAAATAAGTAAATGTTAATAGCAATGTATGCAAAATATTGTTCCATAAAGGCCTTTAATCCATAAGTGGATGTTCTTAATATCTCACGATTGGCTTAAAGGCTTGAGGGGGCGTTGGAGTCAATCCAGATTCCGTCTTTCCCCCATAAAAACAATGTTAAACGGGAAACCAAATGACTCTTTGGTTTGTAATCAGAAAATAATGGTTTATAGATCTAAATAAACGGTTCATCAAGGCGGATTTGGTTTGCGAGAGGAGTTTTTGATAAAAAGTTGTGTTTTTTACTAACTTGAAACAACAAAGCAAGTTTTTACTACTTTTAAAACATTTTCTACAAAATTTCATAAATTATTTTCAAAGAATCGATCTCTCAAAAGGAACGGTGAATTTAATTGAGATTCAAACGCTATTTATACTGAGCCAATCGGCAAAAAATTAAAGAAATTATAGGACAAATGCCGAGGACAAGTTTAGCATTGCTATTATGGGAAATAAATCCAACATGGCGGCACTCCAACGCCCTCTTAAATCAATCATTGCATAATCTTCTTTACCTACGAGCAACTTAAATTTGGTAAACCACTTTGATAAACATATCGAAAATTTATAGGCTATAGGTAGTCAAGTCACCCATCCAACTCATAGCCACATAGATGTTGGTTGACCTAATCGTCGTTCTCACACACGAATTGATCGCGCCCTCTTTTGGAGTAAGGCGGGCCAGGCCCGTGCTGGACCTCCGGGACACCGGGACGTATCCCGGTGCGCCCTCAGCTTGGAGATTTTATGTGAACTCTGGTTCCGAAACAGGCAAGTTTTACTCTGAATACCAAGAGCAAAACTTTAACTTGTTTCAAAGATTACTCATGTAACAGCATTTAAAGCCGTCTTAAGTAAAAAAAATTATTGTAATATAATTTAATCCTGATAATTCTAAGAGTAGGATTATCGACGATATTACAGGGTTAAAAAATTATGCTTTTACCGTATGGTACTGCAGAATCGAACCCACACGGCAGGGCACGGGGCGCCCTCGGGCAGTGGAGGGGTCTGGTCGGGGGTGGAACGAGAGTCTACCTACCATTGCCCTCTACCATTTCTTCATCCTATTGATATTTGTCACTATGGTAAGTGTCAATAGCCTAACGCAGTATGTCTGTTTGTGACATGTGTACAGTAGTGAATTATACAGTGATTTATTTGTTTTCTCGTGCAAGTTTATAATTTTTATGATAAAAATGTAGTGGTTGTTCTCATCACCTATCTCTATCTCGGCTGGAGAATCTCTTTCGCCAATTAAACAAATTTAAATTAAAAAATGAGAGCTGGGGAAGTTTACTGCAATGATGGCAGTTCCTACTCTTACTCCTCCAAGAGTTATTAGTTATAAAATAAAACTGAATATAAATTAAACCAAAAGTTGAATAAAACACGTTTATTGTTAAGCGGAGTTATTTTTAAAACATTCGGTTTGTCGTTGTTATTAAATGAAAGTTTAAAAACGCCATATTCCATAATATACTGTAGACTTTAGTAAAACATTTTACAGGTATCGAGTAAATTTTAAGGAGACAAATTATGTAGAGCCGTAGACTATTTTATTACTTTTAAAAAGGCTATATCTTAACTTTGTGAACCGTTATTTATGTGACATCCCTGTATTATTAGTTCTTTCCATGAGACCTACAGTACAGAATATAGCTTCCTTCCTAAGAGAAATTCTCTAAAACTAACGTCTTTAGTTAATTTTACGTTAATATTTTCAATTTTTAAGTTAATATTTGAAAAATTAGAAATTTATAACAATTTCATTGCATTTGCATAATTTGTAGCCTGAATAAATTAACTCTCAAAGAGGTATGTTGAGAGTTAAAAAAAAACCCACCTCTCCTCCTAAACGCAAACCCAAATTTTTTTTAACACTTTACATTTGTTATATGTCAGATACCTAAGATAAATGCTTTGAAAATACGATTTCAATACATGATATACACCAAACTTCTGTCATGCAATACTTAAATAATTCTTAAAACACTATTGTGTAGCACTGGTTCTTGAGTGAAAAGTGGAAGTTTCAACTTTTGAGTGAAAAATGGAATGCTATTAAAATTTAACCAATGACATCTTTATACTTAGTATAGAATTAGCTACTCTTGTACCAAAGTACAATATTAAAAAAATAAAGAATTGAAATATTTTGCTTATTGTATTATTGTCAGGGTTTACATACAAATGTTATGGTAATTGTAATTTTATTTTGAAAATTAACTATCAATTTAATTTTCCGAATTTTTTTACATTTTTTAACATTTTAAAAATTATCTTTGGCGTAAATCGTAAAGAAACCACGTGACTTTTTGTGCACAGGAAGCCATGTATTGTACACACCATAACTTCTAAAGACTGTTTTTAAAATAAATAAAAACTAATAGTTTTCCAATACATTTTAAACTATCGGCATACAAACTTAATATTTTCCATCACACAAAGTAGATTTTCTATAGGTTTCCAAAAGTTACAGATATCAAATTGGTCTGCAGTGCAGGCTACGATATAAAGGTATCGTGAATTATCAGTTGACAACAACCTGGCGGGATCAGCAGTAAAAGGGAAACGGACACGGTGCCAGCTCATCGTTATCGGTTGGGGTCATAAAAATGTCAAAATCCATCTCACGGCTACTGAGCCAGTTGCCAGGTAGCCCGCGTTGGGGTTGGGGGAGAGAGAGGACGATGCTGGGAGAGGGGCCGGATAGCACAGTGTAATGCGTTTCTTAGAAGTACCCCGTGCCCGTGACTAAACAATATAAGGGAAGTTGACACGGATATGAGTCACGGAACCCGGGACTGAGGTTTGTGAATATTAGAGATTTGCAATGATATGCATCATGTCCTTTTCAGCTTTTATGCGACTTTATCCGGACATGAAGTTGAATCCAAAATTTCTTAAATGTTATAGTGTGTTAAATGTACGAGTATCAATCACGACCCAATATAATTGCATATTTTAAGGTACGGTGGGTGATTTAGTGCGTTGCCAAAAACATAATGAAATTTTTGAACATGAAGCATTTTTTCATATACAAAAGGTTGGTTATGTGTTATTTATTTTCATTTGAAAGTTTTTTAATAGGCCTAGACTCGTAATTAAAAACCGAGGACCAAGCGGCAACTAGAAGCTCAAATATAGCCAATTTGCTCGACTGGGCAACGCATTGTCGAAAATTCTTTGAACCAGATCTAGACTGAGGGGTAGCTTTCTCCCGCCCCTCCTTCCCCTTCGACTCTCCGACTTCTCTCGAAAGCTGGCACAGTAGCCGCACCACTAGGGTACATAAACTCACCCTCGTCAAAGTTTTTATAGAAGCTGGCACACACTCCTACAGCCGCAGCAAAACATGTCGCCATCCATCATGTCACTGGTTGCATTTCATCTACCGGCGGCGCTGGGACGAGTGAGTTGTGCCGCGGGTCTATATACAAGCACAGAAAAACCAAACGATAGAGAAGGCCAGTCTTTTTTGTATGCAGACGACACGGCGATTCTCTTTGAGGGCGACAGCTGGGAGAAGGTGTATGTTATACCATATTATACGAGGTGGTCAGGGACAAGGTGACAACTCACGCGGTGTGAAAAGAACATTATGTGTAAAATCTCGTTTTAACAAACTACAGTGTTAAACTTCGCTCTAAATTCAACTCTGATACAATATTCTACATAGGCTAATACATATCACTTATATTCTACAATTTAATTTCTACAACCAGTATACAATAGAAAAATACATCAAAATTTTATTTAAAAAAAATAATTCAAATCACAAGGGTATTTTCTTACGACAAAAAATTAAAGGATTGTCTTCGCTTTGTTATTCTACGGTTAGACGAATAGAAATCATGGACTGTATAGTGTCAAAATCATATAAAATATTTTCTTCAGAAAATCTCAACTAACGCTTTAAAAATTTTTCGTTCGTATTCGGGTTTACTACGCCCGATGGATATGGTACCACAGCTGTGATGGTACTAGCTGGAAGAAACCCAACAAATTATAGATCTATGCAATTTGTTATGTATTCCAGGTTAGATGGCATTCTAAGCAAATTATTGTTTTTATTTTTGGACGCACCGGTAACCTATTTATAAATATTCCTAAAAACAATTATTTAATTGTTATCTTTTGGAAGTATCCATCAGGAATCCTGAAAAATAACTTGTTTATGTCCTTGTCCAATTCCAAAACTTCGACAGCCCTGGAGGGGTGATCTCAATAGCGTCCTTTGAACTGGTCCGCTTTGCTCCTGGCAAAAAAATTAGACTACCTGAACTCACTATGCCTTTAGAGCCGATAGAGAACAAATAACTTGAGGAGAAAGTTTAAGGTGAAGAATTAAATGAGTGCTAAAGGAAAGAAAGTAGATTCTTTTGGAATAAATAATTGTTTAGGAGAGAAAATAAAGTAGATTCGAAACTATTTTCCTATTGTTCATTGAAAATATTCTCTACATATTAAAAATGTAGTCCTATTTTATTTCCTTTTTGGAATCGGTGAGTCATGGTTCAAAAGTATTAGGGATGATGTCATTCTTTTCTTTAAGGTGCGATGACTTTGGACCGTGAGTCATCTACCAAAGACAAAGACATCCTACCATTGGCCTCACAACACACACAACAATAGGGTTGACAACATATCAAGTCATATGATATGAGTCATATCAAGTGACTGAAAAACACTTTTCTTTACCTTAAAATCTGACAAAATATAAAAATTTTATGGTTTTCACTTCAAATTCATTTTGTGTACAAATTTTATGTTATGATGTTGTAAAATAGTAATTTTGTCTATAAACACAAGTACAGAAACATATACTATCTCCAACTAATGGATGAATATATGTTTTAAGACTATTTTTATTTCAACACAATGCAACTAATTCATTTTATTCTTTATTTTTACGATTACTGTTAGGCCTAACATTATGTAAATTTGTATTGCTGTAATTTAATACAGGTACATCTTAAATAGAGCATCATTATCATAGACGCTTAGACTTTTAAGCAGCAAATGCTATAATAGTGCTTAATTTCTACTAAATAATAAACTACTGGTTGCTAACAATTTACCGTAGTTTTTGCACTAAAATGTACTACCAAAGTTGTCAAAGACTATCGTCAATAATCTAGTAGGATCATTAAAAATGTCACAAATTTCGTGGGCTGATAGAACACGGAATTTTAACAAAAAATGAACTGAAAAAATGAATTGATATAATGTAAAAATCAATCGTTTAGCCGCTATCCGCTGCATTGTTTTTACACTAAATAATTTTTATTTCGTAACTGATCAATATATGAAGTTCAAAATTGGCATGCACCTTTATCACACCAATGTATACATCTTCAGAAAGAATATTTTTTCCGATGTGTATTTTCAAAGTGGCGGCTATTTTTAAACTAAAATATCTCAAATTTAAATCAGTAAAAAATACACTTTTAATTATCTGACCAACGATTAGAAATTTGTAATTACCTGACGAAACAATAACGTGGTTATTTTGAAATTTATGCATAAAGATGGATTTTGCATTACCATCCATACAAATTAAGGTAATTTTTATAGGAAAACTGTAATAACTCCATTGTTTGCTGTCGGATCATTACAAACTTTATATCTTTGGTTATATAATGTAAATTTCCAACTTTTTTATATTGTGTATTTTAATTGTAAAACTTACCGTTTTGAGATATTTGAATTTAAAAGTATAATACCCCCGTCGCAGCAGACCTGCGTACTCAGCGAATTTCCAAAGAATTATTGTTTCAACATCAAGAACTTTTTGGCTATCTTATATAATTAATAATCTTTACAAGGAAATATAATATATTTAATGGCATTATATTTCTGAGTAAATTACTTTTATTTAATAATTTATATATTAATATTTATATTGCAATAAATAACTTTTTAACAGTAATAAAAGTGCACATCCAAAGCTTCCATGCAAAAGGAATGATTTCTTTACAAATAACAAAACATAAACATTTCAAATTTGACAAATATGCAGAAGACAGCTGATCGGCTGATTAGGAACAGATACCTTATCTCCATCTCTCTTGCTCCCATTATACAATTATTTTCCATGGGAATACCATGGGATTTAGCATGTAGGTTTGCTGCTATGTGGGTTTTTGATCAAATCTTAATTACTCACCACCTAGTGAAGGTTCATAAAATTTTTTATTAAGATATGTTGATAAATAAGCGATATATAACTTTTTAAAGATTTGCCTATAAGAATAACATGGGAAACTTGATTTGAATTTTCTCTATAACCAGTTAAGCTATTTTAAAGATTCAAAATACTAAATTGTTTGTTTTTTTAAGCTCTTTTAAATGGTTTTCGTTAAAATTGACGAATTTTGAAAATTAGGTTAAAAATGCCAAAAACCCATTAAAAACCCCCATAAAACCCCGTTCCCATAACCCGACAATGCTGGTTCGCGAACCCATGAAAATAGACCTGGTCTTACACCTTCATACCAAATTTCATCAAAATCGGAGGTCCCCTTCAAAAGTTATCAGTACCACGGACACACACATATATATATATACATATATATATATACATACATATATATGAAAATGAACAAATGGTGTTTTTGGCTTCTGGGGACCTCAAAATGAAAAAGTAAAGTGGTCCCGGGCTTAGGTCTTACCATGGCTACTACGGTAATAGCGTATTCCCTATAGGGGAATTCGCTAAAATGACTACCTATTTGAAAATTCAAATCGTAAATATTTTTTCCTGAAAGTTTGCATTTGTGTTATTATGAGATTCGGTAGACTAATATGACATAAAAATTATTTAGAGTAAAAACCAAAACTGCGGCTAGCGGATGAACGAAAGGTTTTTCAACATAAGTCAAGAGGACTTTTTTACAAGTAGACGAGTAGTCTACTATCAACCCCCGAAGTTTTTTCACCTTTTTAATGAACATTCTGTATATATTTTTACTATACACAATTTATTAATTTAGTATAAACACCATGAAATCTACTACTTATTGTTAGTATAATACCCTGAAATCTACTAGTTATTGTTTATGTTAAACACATATAATGGGAATACAACCTTTTTCTCGAATCGTCGTTGTTCAGTGCACGGTGATGGTGCTGATCCCTTTCCGCGTGGTGGCGGATCAGATAAGTTCTATGTCGGGAAGACCTAGTGCGAAGGCTGGACTTTAGTTCCTTAGCTTTATGAACTTGACAAAAAGCTGAGTCACCAAAGAAAACCCATTCGCACATTCTCAGTCGGTATCCGTCGCAGTCTTGCAGAAACACCGCAGAGTATCCCATGGTGTAACTCAACACGTCTTACTCACTAATCATAAAAAAATAGCCGACTAATTTGAAAACCGGGTAATGATACTGCATAAATAGCAAGACAATTTCTTTGCTTATAAAACCTATCTAATTAGGTGCAGTACCCAGATTTTGTTTGAATAAAACTTATCCTAATGTATACTGATTAAAAATTATAACATAATTCTTCAAAGTGACTTTCAGGATTAGAATTTAAACACTTCCAATATATGAAAAAATTCAAAATAAAAATAGTAAATAATTTAAATGGTTTGAAATGAAAATTTACTTACATATATTTATAATTTACTTATAGTATATATAAAGAGAGAGCAGAGGGGATATCTGTAGAGTGTAGGCGCTTCCCGCACCCAGGTACTGTAGCTTTATGAGTTCGAGAGACAACAAAGTTGCAGTACCCGAGGAGGGACCCGCCTGCATCGCTGCAGCTGCAGAAAACGTAGAGTGAACACAATGCACGCTACACAGAGGGGAATACATTGAATGAATGCTACCCCTACCTGCACTCTTACTAAAGCTAAACTTGCAACTATAAATAGGCCATTTAATAGAGTTTACAAATAAACCAAATGTGATTATTTCCATTTACATAACGGCAATATGAATAATCACATTAACATCTGTATATAGTTGAATTAACAATCCAATTATAATTCAAGTGTGAATACCAAACGCTGCAATGAGTTAATTCCTTCCGACTGTACAACATTCAAAGATGAACATTTGTTTACATTTGTATAAAATATATACATTTCCGTCGAGGTAATTTTAAGTCAAGTTACATAAAATATATGATATTAAAGAAAATTAATTTAATGTAATATATTTAGCGATCTGGCCGATTTTATTTCTCTTGACTTGAATGCAGTTTTAGCAGCTGTCAGGGTAAAACCTAATCGCTAAGTAGGAAATGGCTCTTTTGTAAACTCTCTCAGGCTTGTAGTGTAATATACAGGGTGTCCAGCTTCCACCTTTGCAAACTATTCCAGGTTATTATGCAGGCCAAAACAAACAGAAAAATCACATAAACATATGTCCTAAAATGCTTCATAATGCCGCTGGCCGCCATTTTGTTTTTTACACTTATGAATTTTTTTATTTCCGTAACGGTTTGTTGTATTGAGTTTTTATTTGGTATGTACCTTAATCACACCAATGCTCATTTTCAGAAAAAATTGTTCTTTAAAAATTACCTATATTTGCACTAATCATAGTGCAAAATCAGTGTTTTGCTGCAGAAAAACCGCAATAACTCCGTTGTTTGTTGTCGGGACCTTTCAAACTCGGTATCAATGTTTAGGCCTATATAATTTAATTTGTCAACTTTTCTGTCTCTTGTAACATTTTTATAAAATATATCGTTTTTTAGATATTTGAGTTTAAAATTTTTAAATGGCCGATTTTGAAATATACATCGTAAAAAATATTTTTTTCTGAAAATGAGCATTGGTGTGATTAAGGTACATGCCGAATATAAACTCAATACAACAAACCGTTCCGGAAATAAAAATTCATAAGTAAAATTCATAAGTGTAAAAAACCAAATGTATGCTCCCATTTTAGGACATAATGTTTATATAATTTTTCTGTTTGTTTTGACATGCCTAAAAACCTGGAAAAGTTTGTAAAGGTGGAAGCTGGACACCCTGTAGTTTCTATTGCTTATTTTTATATTAAAAACACCAGGAGCACTTTAAAAGCAACATTAAAATCAAAACATTAAGAAAGATCACTGATAAGTATCTAAACCTTGTTTATCCATATAAAAATACGTACTTTTATATTGCCTTTTAGAAAACTACAGTACAAATAAACACACCCAGTTACAAAAAATGTTATCGTTTACAGGTTAAAACTGATCACTTGCATGTTATAAAAAATTCATAAAAAATACATACTAGAGAATACAAGGAGCACTACTAGAGAAATACAAGGTTCTTACATACATTACAATACAGAACATTCTTTAAAGAATGTTTTTTAAATAATGTAGACAAAAATATTATATAATCTAACACGGTTTTCTTGATTAAGGTTCAATGTACATTGTTCTGCTGTGGTCGCCCTCTCGAAGAACGTGGGTTCCCGAGAGGGACAATTACCACCCGGTGAGGTTGGCAACATTGCCTCTGCCCGGCGGAAACCATCCCCTACGGTCACCCGAACCTCGGCCTCCTTCCCTTCCGACACTGGTGACTCATATCTTCATACGTGCCGGGTTTTCCATTAAATGGTTTCATATCAACGTTAAAACGCCATTTAAATTATAGCAAAACTATAATAAATAATATTGAAGTAAATAGATAATGGCCATCAAATTAAAACTATAACTATTTCTATATTTATCGATCTATAGACACAAGCAAAACTTTTATGTTATGTACCCCTCTTAGCCGTATTTTACAACATGAAACGTTTAAATTCCTGTAAAACAAATAAAACTCTGCGAGTTAAAAATTGCTTAAAAAACCAATAACAAATATAAGGATTATTCAGAAAAGATAATACAGTACGGTAGCCTACCCTTGTATTTATATAAAAAAAAACAGCTTAAAACACAGTGGAATCTAGAAAAGTGTTTTAACCCAAACAAGCGTTGATTAACCTTGAATTGTTTCTCAGTTTTATTTAAAACTATTTATATGCATTAAATAAAGCCTAATGAAAATTTTACAAATCACAGTTGTAAAACATGTGTTATTCTATATTTTAGTAAGTTATTACTAAAATAAGAGATAATGCTAATGTCATATAAACACGGATTCACAGTAGGACCGATTTCCATCGGTGAGGTTGGCAATACTGCTTCTGCCCAGCGGAAACCATCCCCTACAACCCGCGCGTCAATGCACGCTAAGGAAACCACGAAACGTGGATTTTTTTATAAAATGACGCGACAAATTGTATCAATGTGTAAAAAAATTCAAATTAGACTCTGAAATAATAGATCTAATTTGACTTTGTAAATTAAACGAAACTTTATAATTCAATTGTTATGTTGTGATAGTTAAAAGCCCTCATAATAATATACGATGTTTGGACAGATTCAAAACTAGGTAGTGGATACACTACTTAAGATCAAAAGTAAAATGGTTAGGCGTACACTCTATTTACAATCTATATTAGTGCACTATAGCTTATGATATATTCTACGCTATTAATTGAAAGATATTTAAAACTACAGCTTAATTTAGCTATTATTATGATTACTTAAATTTAAAAAAAGTGAACATGAGTAAGCTAGATTTTCCATGTAGGCTAATGAGCATGCTTCCACTTTAAGCTCCTATGATGTACGCGGGATTAAAGCTAAAACACGTGTATCAGAGTAAATAAATTTAAAGAGCCCTCATGTTTACTTATAATAAAACTATTACAGATTTCCAGTAAGTTATAACCGGTAGTGGACTAAATTAATAAACATTTTCATGCGTCAAGTAAAATGTATAGGCTAAGTAGCGTTCTAACACATTAATAGTTTAATTTTCGTATTTAGATACACTTAATAATGAACTAATATATTATTTGTTTTACATTTAGTTACGTTAATACTAAAATTAACATTGCTAAGTATATTGAATGTTTGTCCCAGTAGTTGCTGATTGTTAACACCCACGAGCGCCCAATACTCTAGCTTTATGGCCAATACACACAAGGCTGGAGAAGTGGGCGGGCGTGATGTGCTGAACACACCAACTGCAAACTCCTTTCAGGAAACAGACGATACGGGCCAAGCCCTTCAGTAAATATTGCTGTGATACAAATATGAAACTGCACTCACAACAACATCCACCCAAGGCGCTGACCTGCAGGAAGTAGCTTTAGAACCGGAACCTGACGTCCTCTCGGCGATCGCAGAGATCCGACCGCCGTGCATGCCAGTGTCCATCTAGTCACGTGACCTGCTGTCCGAGACTACATGGACTCCAGGCGCACACAACGGTGGGTCCAGGAGGAGGTTCTGGAGGAACTCCTGGAAGAACACTCGAAGGTCCTGGTAGATTTGCTCCCGAAGGTCCGGAACGATCACACCCGGTGAGGTTGACTCCACTACCGGGCAGGATCGCTGCGGACCGTCAGGAGCTCGGGTGTACCACGGGCTGCCGGGGTGACGCGTGCTGGAGTCGCTGGGCGAAGTTATTGCCTCCGGCCGCAAAGGAAATACTGATATGACGATTATTCGTCACCTCAATAGTTCCTTTAAGACCAGAAACTATGTACGACCGAAGACGGTGGAGCTGATGTACAGATTTGGCTAACACTATAGGCCTATTATAATTAAGTCCCCTCCTAGTAAGGAGTGCATATGAATGATATATTTATAATGTTTTATTTATACCGAAATGTAACGCCAGTTTTTTAAAAGTAACATTACATACCAACACTTGTTCTAGCATCAACCATGTAAGGCACATTCTAATTCTATGCAATATAATGACAAATGTAAGAATTACGTGTATTGTTCCTCTATAACACTTACGACAACCTTTGCCATTTCTTAAAGAAAATTTGTTGTAAAATGATTATAGTAAATACCCAATGACATGTTATAATGTAAAAAATATAAATTTGTATATAACTTGAAGATAGTAAGTGATGCATCGTTTTCTAACAGTCTACTATGATTGTCGAGAAAATTGCACAATAATTATCATATTTACAACGGATGGATATGACTAATTACAATTTTGACAAACAATAACAATATTATTTGTACTACAAACACTTAGGCTACACACCGCATAACACTAACCAGATTGTCTAAAAACAAATTACCAAAATAGATTATGATAACGACATATGATAGTGACACTAAGGGAGTAATTTCTAACAAGAAATATATTCTCTCTGAATTTTACTGGCATCAGTAATGCATTTCACTAGTCGTTGTAAAATCATTAACACATATTACACTAAATTATAACCTATCAATTAACTGGCACTTGACTAAATTGCATTGAAGATTTCCAAAACAACCTCGCTGCCCTAATGCGTTTATAAATACATGTAATCAGCTTACATATATCCAATGTAATAATTATTTCCTCATAAAAGCAGTTTCCCTATACCGAGGTCGACAAAAAGAGGAAAACAAACAACAAACGTTCATTCAAATGCATCGGTCAGGCAAACGAATTTTGCACACAAAACACCTTTTTGGCTCGCTCTTTGGACAATTGGCGAGTTCAAATTCTAACGGTCAGGTGTTCTGGGAAGTTTGGGGTGGCGACGGTTCGACAGCTCTTGGAAGGTTTTTGGGCCCAACAGGTCCAAGTGACAAAAGCTTTTATGACGAACATCCTCACACGCCCTCGATCGAAATCGGCGCGAAACTGAGATTTATTTACACGAGTCACCGACCGGGTTTTACCAACAAAAACGGTCACAATTGAACACACAAAAATCAGTTATTTTACTATCAAGTACAAACATACAATAGGCTTAACTACGACATAAGTGTGCGTGCTAATTTTAGAAACACTTTAGGCCTATCATGTGAATAATTAATTGTCAACATAAAAACTTGTTGTAAGTAAATAAATCTAATAAAAATGTAAAAATACGAAACTGTACGTCAAGTACCGGTAAAAGATAGTTAGAATCTTCAAATGGTTGATTCATTACTGCTTAAAGATAACAAATAAATACTACGAACAGTTAACTTTTCAATCGTAAAAATGAATGGAATTAAACTGTTAATCTCTGGGTAAGTATCAACAAAAAATAGTTATAAAACACTTGGTATGAAATGTTTAAATAAATTACCTGCTTAGAATGAGCTATGTTAGATTTATTTATTTATTTGATCACCAACGGATTATACCATTTAAAAAAGTAATTTACAACTGGTTCGCTATGCAAACCCATGTTATACACTAACTACTAACAGAATTCCTTGAATCAACAATCTCAGAAATCAAACTACATACAATGAAAATGACAAACCGACGACCTAACTAGTCACCTGTTAACTAATCAAACTATTTTAAACATTGTTTTTTTCTTAGTTTTTCCCCAAGTCCTTGTCCAAAATCCACTTCTTTAACTAACTAGTAGACTTAAATAATTAATAGACTTAATAGTAGACTTAATATTTTATATGCAAAAATGTAACTAATTTTATGTTTGACAGATGTTTTTGACACAACCAAACTCTGACAATTTCCAATGTACCAAAATTATGTAGACATATATATGGAATAATAAACTTCTTGATTAAAGTTGTAATTATAATTTTCCAACTATTATTAGAGTCGGTATAAGGTTTTGGTTTTATGTATTCTATTACAGGTAACTATTATTTTATTCAACCAAAAACATAGTAGGCCTAAATTGCCCTAAAATAATAGTTTAGCAGGAATAATAATTTACAGTAGATTTCAATGTGATAAATAAAGTAGGCCTAATATTTTTTGAATGTTAAGTCTGTTAGGCTATGTACAAAACAATTAGGCATACAAAAAATAACTACAGTAAAGTACAGTATTAATATATTTTATACAGTCAGTAGGTTTTTTTTTTTTTGTATAGTCGATTTAGGCACACTTAGAATCAAGAATCAAATATTTACTGTCAATAGTCACATTACATTTTGCATTTGATATTGTCAGTTGTGGTTCATGTGGAAACAATTGTCATGTAAGATAATAATATTGCAACTACTACTAACTACTAACTTTCAAACCCTTGTCCTCTTCTTATTTACAATAGTAATTTTGAATATTTAAAATATTACCTGATTTCAATCTGTTTGAATATAAACCCATAACCCTATATCAAAACTTGGATTAAGAGTAGGCCTAAATTCATTAGAAATGTTACTTTATAAAATAGGCCTATGTTTGCATTTTATCTATTCGGAAATGAAGATATACATATTTAAAATGACTTACAAATCAACATTTTCTTTAAAATGCACCTTAAGTCTCAATATTTGAAATATTATTCAATTCCATAACCCTAGAATAAGAGAAAAAATCAAAATTCGGAAATTTATGATTCCTTTAAGCTGAATCTACTACAAAACCTTTTTTGTTTAAATAAATTCGAATTAAAATCAAATTGTTTTTACTAAATTTTCAAAGTAGGTTAAGTTTCACATTTATAGTACACTTAAAGCAGTAAATCACTTATATGAAAAATAAATTTTAGCCATATTGTTAATTTTTGAAACTTAAAGTAAAATATAACCAAGTCCTACCTTCATGTAGAGGGCCTTGTGATGTCCTTGGCCGCCAGGGGCGAGGCGCGCACTAACTACTAACTGTCCACCATCGCACATAACAAGTCACTAGCCACAACTACTGCCAGTGCCCGGGGGTGAGTCGTATTTAAGGGCGGGGGGCGTGGCCTCCGCAGGCGCTGGCCAATCAGCGAGCTGCTAGCGGCGAGGTGGGGGGAGGCGCGACTCTGGCGAACGCGGTAGCCCCACGCGCTTACTGAAAATCCATCGGAACAATTATATTTTATTTTAAATATATAAAGTTAACCTATTTCTGTTTCCTTAGGTAGAAAAATTTATTTATGCATTTTTATTTATTGAAATTTAAGTCATATATCAATTTTAATAGTTTTGGCACTACGCCAATTCAAAATAGAAGCATGGTTAGGCTGGTAAAAATCATAAAAGGTTTACTTTTACAATTGTTTTACCAAGAACGCAAATAAATAAATACCAAATTCTTTGTTGTGCTACCCTTGACCTTTCCAATTCCTTATGGCAAAGGACTACGGATGGAAACATCATGTATCATGTATCATGTATCACAAAAAGATAACAAAATAAATATTGTAACATCTTTTATAGGCCTGTTAAAAACAGCTGAAAATACCTCATCGATGTAAGATCGGGTCAGTACACAGTGGAGTACCACAGGACTCTTTGGTCTTTGGATCTTAAGGTATTTAGGGTCTTTTGCAGTTTATTTATACGTTCGTGATAAAATTTGATTTATTTCTATTGCTTCGCCTGAGAAGCTGTATATGGGTATAGCAATACCTACAAAGAAGTATTTATTCTACAAATAAGAAATATTAATCTAATTCTTGGTTTAATCACCTAGGCCTAGTAATATTTATATGTGCAATTAAAATCTCATTTAAAAATTCATTTCAGCCTAGTGAAAATAGTGATTAAAAGAGTATAGTGTAATTTACTTTAATCATGAATTTTCTCTATGTTTAGTCCATATTCCAATCTAAATTTATAGTTTAACAAAAAATGTATAAAAATACAGTTTTATAAGACGCAAGAATTCCTTTATTGAAAGCAACATCTTTTATTTGTATGTAAAAGTTATAGTGCATTATTGATGTAATAATTGTCATTAAAGTATACATAACATACATAGTCTAAGTAAAGCACGAAAAACATAAGTAAATAGAAAAGCCTGTTATACTGCCAATTAATTATAGTACACCGTATCACAATATTGAATCACACTAGTAGGCCTAGCCTATATTTTGACCGCCCACACAACGTGCTATGGGAGGTTTCCTTCAGTGTTTATTATACGTATTTAATGGGTATTAATTCATTCCTCATATTCAAAACTGTTTCAATTTACAATAAAATATTTTATATTTCAAGTTAACAATATAAACTACAAATAACTTACCTATACATTTTTGTATGTATTATGCACACTCATCTCAAAACGGCTCGAACGATACTATATAAAAACCTGCATATAACTTAATTTGTATGTAAAAATACTGTGTAGGTGAATTCAGGTATCAATTATAGAAAATGTTTTATTTCGTTGTAATAATAAAATTCTAAATGTTTTAACATCAAGCTTATAAAAATGAAAATCAAAACAAAATAATTAGCCTACGAACACAGCCGAGTGAACTGTCAGAGTAAAATGCGAACTACGTGCTCCAGTGAACACATAATATGATTTTGCATTAAAGCTAGTCAATGAATTACTGAATGAAACTGTATAAAAGTAATTTGCCAGTTTTGTTCTTACTTTATTCCGATGGTTATATGATTATAGATAAACAGAACAAAAGATTAAAACAGTTACGGTATATAATGTTTCAATACACAGTTACAGTAACAATGTTTAAGAATGATAAAATTACTTGATAGCTGAAGAACTAAAAACCCGTGTTAAAGTTCCAACATGTGGTTCAGCAAATTAACACCTAAGTATAGCACTGTTTGTCGTAAATTGAAACAATCTGAAAGGTGAATGAGAGAAGCGAACGAGATCGTCATGCAGCGAGTCAGTGGAGGGAATGAGCTCGTCTTGAAAAATAAACGTTTTTGGGCTGGCTCAACATTAAATTACAAACATAATAATATGTAAATTATTAGTGCAAAAGAGTTGTATAAGTTTACCGAGAAAATGCTCACCTCTACCCACAGGCGTACTGTTTTATTTTGTATTTTGATACAACATTAGCAAAATAAAATATTAATACATTTTAACAGCAATAAAGTTATACGACATCACCTGTATCTTATCATAAAAATCTATTAACCAATGGCATTTGAACGTCTGTTACAACATGCATCATAGCTGTGTGATTTTATATAAAACTACTTAACATTACCTTAACCATAGTATTAATTATTTTGTTAAAAATTCACCCGATGGTGCTTAAAATATAAGATTAGTATGACAACATTAACATTGCAATGCAGTATATTACAAAATTGAAATATTTTTTTTTAGATTGATAATTACATAAAAACCATCAAGCATTTGAAAGTTTGATCCAAAAAAGGTTACAAAAGATTTTAACTCTCTTTATTCAATTGTGAGCATGGAGTTAATGATGTAATCTGTTTATTTCAATCCTAAGAAATCTCCATTTTAGTATTTAACGTTTCCTGTTTTCTTGCAAATATAAGATTAGTATGACAACATTAACATTGCAATGCAGTATATTACAAAATTGAAATATTTTTTTTAGATTGATAATTACTTAAAAACCATCAAGCATTTGAAAGTTTGATCCAAAAAAGGTTACAAAAGATTTTAACTCTCTTTATTGAATTGTGAGCATGGAGTTAATGATGTAATATGTTTATTTCAATCCTAAGAAATCTCCATTTTAGTATTTAACGTTTCCTGTTTTCTTGCAAATATAAGATTAGTATGACAACATTAACATTGCAATGCAGTATATTACAAAATTGAAATATTTTTTTTAGATTGATAATTACTTAAAAACCATCAAGCATTTGAAAGTTTGATCCAAAAAAGGTTACAAAAGATTTTAACTCTCTTTATTGAATTGTGAGCATGGAGTTAATGATGTAATATGTTTATTTCAATCCTAAGAAATCTCCATTTTAGTATTTAACGTTTCCTGTTTTCTTGCAATGTCACTTGTAGGAGTTTAACAATTTTTCTTAAGAAAATAACATGTCATTTTAATACCGAGTAATTTACGTGATCCTTATGCCCAAATTATGTTAAATTACGTTGATGCGTTAAAAGAGAAGTATATATGAAGTAAATTACTAAAATAAACCACTCTTAAACTGTATGGTCATTTTACCACAAACTAAAGCTAGCAAATAAATTATGTTACAAACAATTAGTATATTTAAGCAACGCTAAAAAACATACAACAATAAAATAAAAAAATCTTCATATAGGTGGATAAAAACGTTTTTACAAATAATTTTGCAATGTATTGCAATATTACCAAATCACAAAACAATTTCAAATTTAAGTAATCTAACCCTCTATGAGGTTACGAAAACTCGTACAATTCATAGGGTATAAAAAAGACCTTTTAATGAGGTAAAAATAATATATCGCCAGCTGTAATTGAAATGCATTATTAATTCAACCTCCAAACTCTTCCATAAACAAATTCATTTTTTGGGCTATCTAAAATCTCCAAATAAATGCCAATGAACACAACATTGCATGGGAAAACATCACATTATTGCATCAAGTGAGTGTTTTGCGAAGCAACAGTCAGTACAAATCAAAGTACATGTTGTGTCATTAAAGTTTAAATCTGTCGCAAATATTAGGCCTAATCACACTTGAAGTCATGTTTATGGAAGTGTTGTCATTAATTATAAAATTTTATGGCTGAAATGCTCTGAGAAACTTATAGAGTTGATAGTGCCTACGGCCTTATTGCTAAACAGAGGCAATAACTCTGAGCATTGGTTCTAGATCGCGGACGCCGGACGGAGTATCGACGGTAGGCTATATATAGTCACTTGTAAAAACTCGAGGGCTCCTCAAAACTAATTTATCTCAATTACGAAATGAGATACATTTTAGCGAATTTCCCATAGGGAATAAGCTATTACCGTAGGTCTCATGGTAAGACCTAAGCCCGGGACCATGTTACTTTTTCGTTTTTAGGTGCCCAGAGATTCATCCATTTAAGGTAAAAAATCTTGGGTTTTTGTACTTATCATGGCAGCAAACCTGCATAATCTTTTCCCATGTTAATCATATGGAGAATAGGCAAACTCTTTTATTTATGGGCAGATATTGATGAAACTTACTATATGTCTTTATATGGTCGAAATAAATTTTTTCTATGCTAAAAACCTACTTTTAGTGTCCCCCATGGCAGCATACCTGCATACTCTTTCCCTATATTATTATCTTAAGGAGAATAGACATTTATTTCCCTATTTATGAGCACGTGATGAAATTGTGTTTACAAGTTTAGCTGGTCAAAATTAATATTACTAATTTGGAAATTCGCTGAGTACGCAGGTCTGCTGCGACGGGGGGTATTTCGTTATATCTACATCCTTTTATACTAGCACACTATTTAAAAACTGTTGTTTAGCAACTGAAAACTGTATTCACGTATATATATTTAAAACAGTAAGATAAAGAACACCTTTGGATAGTTCGTTTGATTTATACATATATTTGAGACATATACTGGGTCAATTTACCAATTTTTTTTTTGTACTGTGGGTTGTACCAAAACAAACATTTTCGGCCCTATATTAGCAGGTTTTTTTGTGTATTTCAAAAATATTTACGTTAAACTGGTAAAATATAAACATTTCTTGTGGAGATTTAACATGGGGAAAAGTCAACTTTTCCAATTCTTGGACAGTTCGTCAGAAACTTTCACTATACCGATTTACAAGCAGTTTGTACCATATGAAAGCTAAACTTTTTTGTATTACGAGGTTTTATTTACTTTAACGTTATCTTACGTTCTTAAATTATAAAAATATTCATTCCAAAACCTTTGCATTTAATTTGTCTTACAGGCTTTCAGGGGATTGTATACACAAGCGGTATTGTACAAAAACAGTAGAAGAGCAAACGCTCAAGAATGATTCGTTTTATTATGGCCAGTAGGCCCACCTAAACACATACACATACAATTATAAAGTATTTTCATTTAAATAGACAGAAAAAATCAAACAGTTTTATACCATTTAAACTATAGAGTTCTAGTTGGTAGTTAGAAAAATAAACAAGTCTTGATTGTAAATTTTTTCATACTATAAAAAAAAGGTCTTTCCCTATAGATAGATAGGCCGATAGGCCTGCTTAATTATGTAAAACAGCCGATTAGTTGAAAATTACATAGGGAAAAATCATGAAAATATTATCTTTCGCACAGAATGTATGAAAAAAACTAGCAAAAAACTCGCCCCGAATTGATCTGCATCTGTCAAGTATCGACGGGACTAGTCCAGGCTTATACTTTTTATTCGTACTTCTTCGCTCTAAGGTCTTTGCCACAGTCTCACGACTCTGAAAACGTCAGTTTATTATGAATGCTAATGCACCTTCATTTAAAATCATAGTTTATAATCAGGGTTAATTTAATTTTCTAAAACCCGTAGTTATTTATTAAAAGAGATAAGATCAAAAGTTAATCGATATCATTGTTTAGTTTGTTTAATGTTTTCATGGTAAACAGATAATGTTATACATTCTTTTTTTTACAATCGATAAAGTTTTTGCTTTGCATACTCCTGAAAAATATTAATAATGTTTCTATAGGGTCACAGTTATTCTGTCTCAAAACAGCATTATTGATAAAAAAACATTTTTTTACATAAAAATTACCACTATTGAAATTTGTCCACGTAAACAATATACCTAATAGACCCAAAACTTAATTATAAAGTAATTAAGATACTATAAAAAAACTTAGTCCCGTTAAAATTTGGAACCTTTTACTCAAACTTCATTAGCGATGTCCAACTACAATAATAGACCAACAATTAAATAAAAATAAAATTTTGTCCTCTAAGATATATAAAAACAAAAATCGTTTTATTGATCTTGTTATGGATTATTAATTTAAGATAATGTTTCCTCTCGACTTCTGACGTGTTAGACAGAATAGAAAGAATTGAGGACATCGCCTAGTTTATCAATAAGAAGTTTTTGGAAGAAATAATTTTAATGGGTAAAAAATTATTCTAAAAATAATATAAAAAATGTTTTACGGTATTAGTAATTTGTTTTACAATTTTGGTCAGGTGTCACCTTCTAAATTGTTCAACACGCGGTAACGACGGCCGGCACGCCCCCCCCCCCCACCCACCCCCCCCCCTGGTGGCGCGCCCCTGACATCGCTGGCGTGGTGGCGCGCCACCACCGCGCCCCACGCATAGCCCCCGCATAGTCCTGCATGCCCGGCCCCGCCGAGGCTACCCGGGTACCAAGGTGGCACTGACCTCGAGCATTCCTCCACAAATACCCGCCCTGATTTCCCAACCCTTCCAATGTCGAGGGCTTTCTCCTGGCAGAGCTGCATGTGGAACTCAAGCCTCGAATATTGCTCTTAATCTTGGATTGTATAAAAATTACAGTAGATTAAAGTGTAGTTGGATACAAAAGAGGGGTGCAATGGCCGGATTTATTCCTATTTCGTCTAGCTTAAATGCAATATAAAATACCTCCACTTATGCTCAAACTTATGTGAAAATATACCCATGGCAGGCTTGACTAATGTGAGAAAATATAAATAAATTAGAAAACGTTTTATGATTACCTTCCTCCTATTTATAACAAAATACCTAACATTGTTATTTAAAAGATGTATAATATGTTAATCTAATAATATAAAATTGAATGTCCGGATGTTCGTTACGCTTTCACGCTAAAACTACTCAACCGATCATCACAAAACTTTGTATGCGTGTTTTGGAGGTATCAGAAGTCACAGGATACTTTTTATTTAAAAATATTTTTTACAAAAGATAGAACAATTGAATATAAATAAATAAATAACAAAATGTGTTTGTTGCTAAGAAACAAATCCAATTTAAAAACTCAATTTTAGGGTTTTATAGAAATTTTTTTAAAAACATAAGGTGACTGTGACAGCGGGTGAGCATAGCGAACGAGCTAAACGTAACGGTGAGTAAACGCGAGCGAAGCTGTGGGAAAACGCAAATTTAACATTTATTTATAAAGTTTCCAGGTGCTTATGCTTAAGTTTCCATATGTCTTTAAACGCTAACAATAGTAGGCCTAAATGCTAACGTAGTATAGAGGACGGGTCTCATGCCAAAATGGTTTACGGGACAGACTCTGGAGGTAACAGGTACCAATAGTCTCAAATATTACCATTATTTGTTTTCTCAAACATATATCTAAAAAACATAGCTATATTTTTTAGAGAAATTCAAATGGTGTAAAACAACTCAGTTTTATTACTTTGTAATTTAACATTGTGTGGGGAAGTTAAATACAGTAGTTTAAAACCTATAAACCATCGTAAGTCTTTTGTAAAATAAATTTCACTAAATTTTGTGCGTCATACAAACCAAAAAGGATAATTTAAATTTCTGTTTTGACTGATTGCGATTCTGAACCCAAATCCGTCAGTGTCAGCTTCTCATGGGGCTATATTGAATTTTATAAGATTTAAAAATCATTTTACTTAACAATGTCAGTATCCAGATATTTCATTTCATCGAGCTTTAATATTAAGCAGCAGGAAATGAGACATAATTAAGCTTAATTTTCAGAAGAACTGGCAGGTAATGACGGGGTAATTAAGGTACCGGAAGTGACCCGTTTCAAGGGACGGACGTCGCTAGCGGAAGTGACAGTGTGAGTCACGTGGTTGGTTTCTGTTGAGAAATTACTATAGTAATGTACAATTTGTAGTAAATATATGAACTTTGTTATAGATTGAACTCTTGACGCTTCAAGCAGAGATCCTCGTTATATGAGTCATCTTCACCCCTGGGCCAATAGCCCATTGTTGCGCAGTCGGCAATGTTAATAATACGGCTTTTAATGCAAAACATGGTATTGCATTCCCCTGTTACGGAGGCAATTTTTCAACCGATTTTCTTTAAACTTGGTAAGTGTTTAGTTGAATAGTTGGCTAGTAATATTAGGCTCCTCATACCTCGAAATTTTGAAAATTTAAACTAGAATAACTCGTTGTCAAGTAACTCACAAAGTACGTCGCAAAGTAAACTCGATTTTCCTTAGTAATTAATAATTAGTTAATGTTAAATTTTCAAAATTTCGACGTATGAGGGGTCTAATATAACTATTCAACTAAACACTTCCCAAGTTTAAAGAAAATCGGTTGAAAAATGGCGTTCGAAACAGGGGAATAAAATACCATGTTTTAGCATAAAAGCCGTGTGGTTAACATTGCCGGCTGCGCAACAATGGCGAAGATGACTCTTCATGAAGTTCATTTTGAAGTAATTATCTAAATATATTTTATTCGCAGATCAGGTTTAACCAGCAAGCGTAGTTTTAATTCAGTTTTGTTATATTAACATCATAACATGGCAATAAGTCATTGAAGTTTACGACAAAATTTACCGTTCCAGCTGACAGCGGTTTCAAAACCAATGCTTTAAAGTAGCATTTGTTTATTTATTTTTTATCTTTCGTTGTTATTTAGTTGCCTTGATGGAACGTATAGGACCAATGTAAATAATTTAGTTATTAAGACAAAAACATATTTTTTAATGATGTTTCTAAGCTTATTTTTGGACCAAATCTATCAAATTCAAAGTTTAAGCAAAATTTACTCGCTAGGTTTTTCCTATAATTTAGTATCTCCTTAAACCAGCTAATATACCGATTCTCTATTTCAATATTTTAATTTAAATCCTATTCTTTAGAAAGAGGAAGGGATAAATGTACGATAAATGTACTCGTGTGTTGTATGGGTGTGTATTTATGTACGTACATTCATATAAAAACCCCTGTTTGAACGTTTTTATCTAAACTTTCCTTATAAAAGATTTCTTGAATAGAAAATAGTCTCAATTTTTCTTTCTAAATTTTTTCTTTCGGGTGGGGGGGTGGATTTTTATTTTTGTTGTTATCTTTAATTCCAAAACATTTAATACTTTTAATGTTCTTATTCTTTAACATTCTTTAAATTCAAGCACTTTCATAATGAGTCTTGGACGAGTAAAGTTATGCCATGACTCAGGAAATTATTATAATGTTTTTTGTCAACTCGAATTAAAAATAATGCGATTTTCACCAGAAAAAGTCTAAGTACCGAAATTGAACCTCGGAACGGTTTAAAATCCCAAATGGTGCCAAATATAAGTTCAAAATACATTGTATGACAATGGAAAGTAAGAGTATTTGAGGAGGAATTTGGTGTATAACATAGGCACGATAGAAGCGAACGCAGCTCTAGACAGGTTGGGTTTTTATATTCACAGAAGGTTCGATTGGAAATGGAAAAAGGACCCTCAAATATTTTGTACAAAAAATAATGCTTTTACAACTAATTTTAAAATCACTTAATCACTTGTTCCTTTAATATTTGTGTTGAAGGAAATTTTTATTTGATTTTTGGCTTTTGTATGTACATTATTAATTTGATTTATCAAGCAAAATTATGTGCAAAATTTGTGTATATATGATAATAGTTGACTTAAAATCAGAGATTTTATTCTTTGAAGAACACTCACAAATAACGGCATAATTATCATTATTAAATTATTGTCTGTTATTTACTAAGCATAATTGAAGTATGTCTATGTGAGATTTCTTAAAATATAATTTATATTAATAACCACTTACATATGGTGTATCAGCTGAACGACAGAATATTGGTGAACCCCACACACCGTAATTATCAACTTGGGGTTCGACGGTTTACAATTGAGGAATGTTCTGGCCTTAGGCGCAATGCGGCAGTGTCCACAGTAGGCCTATAATCCTGTGTTGTTTATCTGCTAGAGCAGAATGTTCCCTTCCCTCAACAATAAACAATATGTACAAATAAAGGAGGAGTGTTTCGAGGTCCTTGATAACTGAACCAATGAGATTCAAAACAAAAAGAAAGGTTGGCCTACATAGAACGAAAATAAATATTTTTTTATAAAAAACTGCTGATTCATGTAACGTAATTAGTCCATTATTTTATAGTTTTCATGTTGACCTGTATCATGAAAAAGATGCAAATAATGCAAGATAAAAAACATATTTGTTCATTTTAAATTTCACTAATGAAAAAATTGCATTTGTCTTCAACATACAATAAATTCACTCGGTGTAAACATAATATTACTTCCAGATTATTTTTTCCAACCTAAAATTAAAATCCTGATGAGTCATTTGACTTAATTATGAAATGTATGTTTGGTATGCTAAAATTTAAATTTATGAAAATTATAAAAAAATCAGAATTGATGGTTTAACCATGCATTACTTTTATGATATTCTAGTATTATTTGTGGGGTAGCGGAATTCTACCCCCAGGAAAAGTACCCCCATGAAAAAAACGCTACGTCATTTTGACGTCACGAGGGGCGGAGCTTAAAGTGGCATAGAGTTTTGGCTCGCGGCCGGAAAAGTACCCCCAGTTTTATAAATACATGATTATTTAATTTGGTTGCTCTAAATTAAAATTATAGCAAACCAAACACCAGCCGGATTTCTACCCCCGGAATTCTACCCCCGGAATACTACCCCCCAGCAAAACTACCCCCAGCAAAACTACCCCCAATGGACTAGACCCGGAATACTACCCCCGGAAAAACTACCCCCGGAATTCTACCCCCAGCAAAAACTACCCCCAGCAAAACTACCCCCGGAAAAACTACCCCCGGAATTCTACCCCCAGCAAAACTACCCCCAAAATGGACTAGAACGGGAATCCTACACCCGCGAAAGTACTTCCACGTACACAATTCCTTAAGTATTTAACAATTGTTATTTCATGTACGTGTTCTGCTATTTAAAACATTTCTATTATAAAATAATAGAAATGTTAAGTTTATATTAATACAAACTTGCCCTTCGGGTGATCTCGTTCTCTACCCTCACTCGCCGTCAAGTTCCATAATAGGCTTTAGTTTTATATAACCAATCTTTCCTCAATCCATTACAGGCTTTTAGCTGTATGGTTTTATTGACATCAAATAAAATATATACATTACCGTACCATGATATACTTTGATATTAGGTTTATAATTTTCAGCACCTGGGGGCCAAGCATTAGCTCGGTTAACTTAAAAAGTAATATTTTTGGTAGTAATATCATAGATAAAATTTGGTAATATCATTTACAGACAGTCCGGTGCAAAAAGGCTTATTTCTTGTTCAAGACGAGCTCGTTCGCTCCACTCACTCGCCCTTTCAGCTTCCTCTTTCTGTGCTTTCAGACTGTTTCAATGTAGGCCTACGGGTCTCGTGTATATTTGTTAAAACACATGTTGAATGTGTAACACGTGGATTCGAATTATTTAGTTAGCTGGTGTTTGCTTTATTCTTTCTAATGCTTTTGTTTTTAAATTCAAATGTAATTCTACAAATTGATTTGTTGTTTTATATACTTTTACATTACTTTTATTCTTATTCATAATCAGCAGTATGAAGTACGATTTAAAAAATTATAGATTATTTTCCTCATAAAATAGTACCATTTAATAATTTAGTAATTGGCTGCCATGCAAAACTACATGCGGAACACATAGGCCTATTCTGTACTTTGACAGTTGAGTCTACTGTTTTCATTATTTATTTTTTCTTTTTTAACTCCATAAGACCAATGTTAAAATTTTTAAAATTTGAACGAATGATTTTAAAGAAATAAGATTTTTTCTGGCATAGAGACCTGTATTTATATTAAAGCCATCCCAAAACTATGTTATCTGCAATGTTGGAAGCAAATGGTTTTAGCTGTTTTTGAGATCCGTGTGCAAACATACACACATACAAATATATAACTTACTCGTGTTACAGTATAGGATAAGATACACTTTATGCTTATGTAATTTAACTCACGTTTTGTAAATCTAGATAGTCTGAAAAGTATATAACTCAATATATCTAGTACAACCAGTAATACGGTAATAGAATTTTACTGCTGAATCGTGTCCATCTCGGTGGCGAGTGATCAAAGTGAACAAAATTCCTTCAGATTATTGTGAATATTATTATTCCGATTTTTTCTATTTAACTTTCAGGTTTGAAGCACAAGGGCCTACATTGTCATCTAATAAATATTATGTAACACCTGAACATGAATGAACTTTGAAGGAAATTTCTGCTTTCTTTTATCAGTTGCTGCATACACATTTTTCCAAACAATTTATAAAAAAAATACCTTAAATAATAATACCATTAATTTATTATATTGTTTTGTAAAATATAACATTAAACAAATAACATTAACTCACCATCACCTACAATTACATTTTCACTCAAAAAAGCATTATCAAAATTACACAAAAAGCCTGTAAAGGATTAAGGGAAGATTGGTAATATAAAACTAAAGCATAGGCCTATTATAGCACTTGTCGGCGAGTGAGGGTAGAAAACGAGATCACCCGAAGGGCAAGTTTGTATTAATGTAAATTTATCATATTATTATTTTATAATAGAAATGTTTTAAATACCAGAACACGTACATAAAATAACAATTGTTAAATACTTAATTAATTGTGTACGTGGAAGTACTTTCGCGGGTGTAGGATTCCCGGTCTAGTCCATTGGGGGTAGTTTTGCTGGGGGTAGAATTCCGGGGATAGTTTTCCTGGGGGTAGTTTTGCTGGGGGTAGTATTCCGGGGGTAGAATTCCGGGGGTAGATTTCCTGGGGGTAGTATTCCGGGGGTAGTTTTGCCGGGGGTAGTTTTGCCGGGGGTAGTTTTGCTGGGGGTAGTATTCCGGGGGTAGAATTCCGGGGGTAGTTTTCCACCCCTAGTAAATTTACAAAACATTGCTTAAATTGTTCATTATAGAAATAAATTATAAAAGTGCGTAACCAATGATTGAAGTAGAGTATAATGTATTCTCTTCAAAAGTTCGCGGCCGGAAAACTACCCTGTGACGTCAAAATGACGTAGCGTTTTTTTCATGGGGGTACTTTTCCTGGGGGTAGAATTCCGGCGCCCCTTATTTGTGCACTGGGTGTGTGCAGTAGATTTACTCATCATTTGGAGTGGAAGTGTTTTTCCTCCACCCATCTGCGAGCTCGCTTTAGCTTAAGCATTTTCACCCAAAAAAAGCCTAAATTCACTCCTAATGTTGAAAACTGTTTATAATTTAATTTACTAATGGAATGTTATAATGCTTCGATGAAACAAATAAAAATATTGATACTTGAATGCATTGTTTTCTTATATATTACAGAGGTTGTCTAAGTTTGGAATCATAACATAGACAATAATGTAGGTAAGCTATACTTAGAAAAAGATTATTCATCTTCGGATAAAAATGGAAAATAAGGACAGAAGATTAACCACAGCACTCACTTAGACCCAGTTTTGTTTTTACTGTTGTTTAAGTATACTAAAAATGCTTTTAAATGTCTCGTTTGAACTCCACTTTTGACACAGTACCTCAACAGCAACAAACATTATTCAGATCTTGAATGTTTGTTCAAGAAACGGTCCGTCATCTTTAAAGTGGAAAAGTCGTTTGTCTTGGTAATAACAAATCTGGAATTTAACATTCATTTGATAAATGTTATATTGATTTTTATATGGTGCATTGGCACGGCGTCTTTACGTAGGTACAGGTAGTGGGGGGGGGGGGGGTTGTGTGAAGGGAAAGCAAGTGCTAACCAACTTTTCGAATAGTTGTGTAAGAAAATATAAAACTTCATAACTGACAGTACTTCATAGTACTGATTTGTTCCGCGAGTTCAACTCCTCAAAAGTTTAATAAAGATACGACCATGTACGGGGGCAGCGAATGGTAACACTGCTTAACCCTTTAACGCCCAGCGTTGTTTTTATACAAAGCCGTGTTTCTGCCTATTTTTTCTCAAAAATTATTTGTTTGAACCACTAAAGCCCACTGTTGGTTTAAAACAACACTGATTTAGTTCAGAAAATCACCACTAGATAGGAGTTTAGACCAGTTGTCAAAGCAACAGAACATTTTCTTCAGAGCCACTTCAAGGTTTGGAGGTTACAAGTAACTTGTGTACTTTCAAGTGATCTTTTATTATGTTTCTAATTAGTTTGTAATGAGGGAAAAAAATACCTCATCAATCCTCAGTTATTCTAGTTTATGTGTAAAATAAGTTTTGGTAATTCTAGTGAGTATTTAACATAATTATTTGAGAAAATTGCCATGTTGTTTAAAACCTACAATGGGCGGATGTGACATTAAATTTCACTAGTTTAATTTAGATTCCCCATATAACCCCATACTAATTCTAAATTCATTTACAGCTCATATTTTGTGTTAACTATATGTCTTTTGGCCATTTTGTATGGGTCATGATCCAAACTTCACAATGGAGCCAGAATATTTGGACAAAAAAGATAAAGAAAGGTTTTTATTTATTCCTGATGACAACGTGTCAGAGGTGGGAGACATTGGGATAAGTACTTTTTTTATTCGATGTTTACCAAGTTGTGATGTTTTTCTATTGTGATAAATAAATTTCTATACAATATTGACAAAGTTGTGCATTATTTCAACTTCTGTTCAAGAACAACCTTCGAGTTATTTTATACTTTACCAAAATTGTAAAAATGGTACATTAAATCCACAAAAACCCACTGTTGCTTTTAAACAACAAGGGATTTTTCTTAGGTTTTGCCCGATGTAACCACAAGTACCCGTTGTTGTTTTTAAACAACGTTTTTTTATTTATTAACATGTGAGGGAAAATTTATAAAAACAGTGGTTGTGTGTTATTTGGTCCCTAAATAAAAGAAAAATAAGAGGAAAGAATTTTTTTTATCGGTGCATCATAATTCGGGTTTCAAAGGGTTAAGAATGGCGACCACTACCTTAGCTGTATATTTAGCTTGAATGTCGACGGCGGCTTATCATGCGGATGTTGGGCAAATCTGTGAAACTTTCACACAACGGACAATGCTGCCCTTTGCGGACCCCATGACGGTTAGATTCTTGCATGCCTCTAAAGAGCTATATAGAGCAATGTAAGAGCTCTATAGAGTCATTGCATTAACATGAG
>CM061534.1:207428658-207624566 GCA_030545055.2 Neoaliturus tenellus | reverse complement strand
GTAAAAGGGCAGAACAAAGTTAGGTCAGTTACAATTAAGATAAGTTCATTCGTTGAGAGGTGATTTTTACTTTAATATACCATTAAACTTATTAAAAACCAAAATTCCAACTGATTTTATTTGAATTAGGGTAAATCCGGGAGAGATGGCGCACATTTTCAATATCGCCCATAAAAAATCCCATGATGCACTTTAGGAAAACATATTTATTTTACGTCATAACAAACAACTTTTCTAAGACATATATTTTTTGGAGATTTTTAATTGCAACCTTTAGTCATAATAATTGACCTCGAAAAAATTCTTACATCGCGGCGTCTATCCCTTATACTCAGGGTGACATGCCGCGCCCTTATGGGTGATATGCCGCACTCTAATTAAAATAAAAACTAGTATTTTTAAGAGCAAAAATCATCAAATTTATTGTTAAAATATATATTCATAGTAAATAAAAAGGTCTAGGACTAAAAAGTTAAATCACAATGAAACTCTTCCAGCTGTACGTTTTATTGTTTTCTTATGAGTACATTTCAAAGCTAAGTTATATTTAATTTAAGAGTAAATAATAGACTTTTAAAACAAGTAACTAAAATATAAAACATTAGGACAAAATTAATTAGTCAATTTTTATGAGGATTTTTTTCCTGTCCTTTCGCCCACAATCTACACAAAATGTTTTGAAAATTGTACAATCTTCATGCACCCAAGCCTTGCATGTTAGGCAGCACAACCAGTCACATTTTTTTTAGTTTCCTCGTATATTTCCTCACATTCCTTACACGTGTCAAGGGATATTTTCTTTGATTGACCATTACTATAATTTGGGTCGTCGGGGTCTGAATCGCTGTTTTCAAATTTCTGCCTCCCGGAAAGATATATCCCCAGCTTGTATCCTTGCAATTGCCACCTTCAGTCTTTCTGGATCCCAAAGACCACCAGGCTTAGCCCCTGGTTTCCGCTTATAAAATGTAGGCATTCACACCTAAAAAAACATACTAGCTACAATATTATATTTATGTTATGCATAATAGGCCTATTAAAAAAACTATAAACCTGGGTGACATGTAATTAAACGGGAAATTTGTTGGGTTAACACATTTTTATGTAGGCCTAAAGAAACACAATATATTCATCTCTAATATAATCTTACAGTAATGAAATTCGTGTATTGTTAGGCCTCTAATTTCATAAACAATATTTTAGTAACGTGAATCATGTTATACTACGCAAAGGAGCGTAAATTAAAAATAGTAGCTTAAAGCAGAAAGCATAAGCTATGTGTTGGAAAAAATGTGAAACTTGGTTCTTTAGGCATTTTGAACTTTCAAAATATGCATTATAAGACGCTTGAACAACACATAAAATAAAAGAGAAATGTTTTTATTTATTTAAACCAATTATTTTATTAGCGCTGCAAGTCTCCCAGTCAAAACTACCCGCGGCATGTATACCGGATCTCATTGCGGCATGTATCCCGATCTGTAGGGGAGAGACGCCACACTCTGTAATTCCATGACCTTGGCAGCCATGTTGGCCGAACTAGAATCAAAAGGCCCCCAATAGAACTCACTGTTTATACAACTACCCAAACGTTGTAATGTATTCCTCTGTTTAGCTTAAATTATGAACTAACCATAACACCAAGAAAGATTTCGATGAAACATCCAGTGACTTACCTCGTTTATTAACGATGGGTTACGTATATCTTCCACGACCGGAATAAAAACACCTGCTACGCGGCCTGGCATCCACTGCGCATCAATAGCCCGCTTTCGCGCACACTCTGTCGGCATTTGCCGAAACTAGGGGGGGTGCGCAGTCTATACCGCATGCGGCAACTCTCCCGGACTTACCCTACCTGCAATTTTAAAATTTATGTCATCTGCATATAGGCATACTTTATTGGGGGTATCCACCATATTTGGTAATCCCGTCAAGTAAACTAAAAACAATAATTGATGAAATTGATTGTAAGTTAGTTGAGGATTATCAAGATATTTTAAACATTAATAATGCGTGGAATATGTTATGTTTTAATGTTGTGCACCAGAATATTCGTGGTTACTCAAAGAACATTAACCAAATGTTTGTTGTCTTAAATAATTAACTATAAAAATTCATTGTATTGTTTTGAGTGAAGCCTGGTTACACAGAGACCTACAAATAGAGCAACTTGATGGGTATGATGTATTTAAAACAGATAGTCCAATTAATCAAAATGACAACATTGTGGTCTATATTGACAGTGACATTCCTGTAACCTGCCGACAGTTGCGACTGGGGGGCGTGGCCAGCTGCCTATCGCTCACCTTCCGGTGGGCCGGTGAGGCATGTGAAAAATTATGTGTTTATCGCAGCCAAAATTCAGAAATCGATAATTTTATACAAGGCTTGCAGGACTACGTCAATCATCAAGAAAATCGAGTTTTAAGAATTCTATCGGGGGATTTAAATATCAACGTATTACATGTTGCTCAAAATTCAATAGAAGACAATTATTTAGACATCCTTTATGATGCGGGGTTTATAAACTGCAATGATAAAGTGACTCGACCAAGTAGTCAGACATGTATCGATCAGTTTTTTATAAAATTATTAAACTCAATAAGCGTTCAGTCTGCTGTTTTGCAGTCTTCAATTACAGATCATAGATTAACTTTTTTATTTTTGTATTCTGATCAAAACAAAAATAATTTAACTACCATGTTAGTGAGAAATAAAACAGATTGGATTCAAGTTCTTAATGATTTATCAAAATTTAGTTGGCAGAATGTTATAGATGACACAACAAATTTAGATGTTTGTACAGCGGTTATGGTTGATTCAAAACAAAATTAACTCAATTCGTGAGCGAGATAAACTACATCGGAAGTCATTAAAGCAACCTAACAATTACAGACTACGTATGCAATTTATTTTTTATAGAAACATGATTCATTCTTTAATTAAATACGTAAAATTTGACTATTACAGAAATATAATAGATGAAGCAAGTGGTGATCCTAAGAGATTTTGGTAATTCGTTAATGAGGCAGCAGGACGCCCGGCAAAAAAAGATTTGTTTCCCATTAGTTCAGGTTGAAATAATAAAACGTCTTCCAACACTATTCGATATATTTACACTTATACTGTAAATGTTTACAGATGGTAAATATATATATAAAAGATCTTATAATGGCGATCGATTTCGACCAGTCACACCGGTCATCATCAGGCCCAATCAGAGACTGGGCCTGAAGTCTCTGATTGGGCCTGATAATGACCGGTGTGACTGGTCGAAATCGATCGCCATTATAAGATCTTTTATATATATTTACCATCTGTAAACATTTACAGTATTAGTGTAAATATATCGAATAGTGTTGGAAGACGTTTTATTATTTCAACCTGAATATCATTACCAGCACGTATAATGCTAATCAAGAAGTTATTTCCCATTAGTATATTCGTGACTGATCGCAACACTGTCACTCTTGACCAAACGAAAATTATTTCCAATTCTTTCAACAATTATTTTCCGTCTGTTGGGACGGATCTTGCAATGGCTTTGAGGCCGGGGGGTCCGCCACCTGCAGTGGTAGAAGCTGTCTACCGTCAGGATTCTGTATTTCATATTCAGTATGTTAGCAGATATGACATATTCAAAGTGCTACAGAGTCTTGAAGGAGGTTCTGCATCTGGAATTGATAATATTCTGGCAAAATTGATTAAAAACTGCATTAATTCATTGATTGAACCTCTTCATTATATAATTAATCGTAGTTTAAGATCTGGGGAGTTTCCTAACGCATTTAAAATTGCAAAAGTAAAGCCTTTATTTAAATCTGGCTCAAAATCTATTAAATGAAATTATAGACCAATATCTCTTTTAACGGTATTTTCTATAATAATTTAAAAATGTGTAAAAATTCAACTAAAATTACTTAAATCAACAAAATATAATTAGTGATTCTCAGTATGGTTTTAGAAGTAGCAAAAGTACATCGGATAACTTTTTTGATTTAACAAAATTGATTTTTTACTCATTTGGGAGTAATCATAAAATTTTAATTAAATTTTTGGATTTGTCTAAAGATTTTGACTCGGTTGATAGGAATAAGTTGATTGATAAATTAGAATCCATTGGAATAAAAAATCAAAGTCTCGCTTGGTTTCGTAGTTACTTTCATTCCCGGAAACAAGTAGTTAGCGTAAACGGAGTAGTGGGCAACATAACCGACGTAGATTAGGGAGTTGTACAAGGAAGTACACTCAGACCTATTTTATTTTTAGTCTATATCAATAATATATCCAAAATTAAAGTTGTTCGCTGATGACACTGCTGTTGTTACTACTGGCTGCACGTGGGATGAGGTGTATCGACTGGCTTCTGTGGATCTACTCAATATAAAATCCTGGTTTGATTACAACCTCTTACGGTTAATGTGCAAATGACAAAATGTCTACCTATATATCTTAGAAATGATTATGGTCCTTGAGACAGATCTCTAAAAATGCATTGCTGTGGAGATTCTTTGGCGATTGACTGCAATTGTGAAACAGTTGAGCATGTGGAACAGTATAAGTATTTAGGAGTTATCTTTAATAGAAAATTAAACTGGGCTCCACATGTTCAATACTTGAAAAATCGATTGCATAGTTTAATCTATGCATTTATGCAGCTTCGTTAAGTTCTCTCACGACAGCAGCTCAGAATCGTGTACTTCGCCTATGTGCAGTCGGTGTTACAGTATGGAGTCCTGGCGTGGGGCGGTGCCTTGCCGACAATTCTGGAACCTTTGTCCATTACACAAAAGTCTATTATAAAAACTATTCTAAGGAAATGCCCTAGATGTTCTTCTTTGCAACTTTTTAATGACTTTCCAGTCCTTAACATAAGGCAACTTTTTATTGAATCCCTACTTATCTACATTAAAATCAACAAAATTTCTATTTTTATACCCACACAACATTGGTATTTAACTCGAGGTAATATTGATGTGGGGTTAATATTCCCTAGACTAACTCATAAACATTTAAAAGGTATTCCTTTTTATGTATGCCACATTTTGTATAAAAATATTTCAGAATACATAAGATTGGCCGAGAGTGACAGTTTCCCTGCGTAAGAGTAAGATTACTAGATGGCTTTTGGAAACAGGGTCGGACCAGGTTGAAGCTCTTCTTCGCTTACAAATACACATAATTTTAATTAAGTTTAACTGTACCTTATTTTTACAATTACAGGTGATTGCACGAGACGTGAGACAGTGTATCAGATGCGCACTAGCAAAAGAGGCTTTTGCGCATGCCCGTCCAAACGCCGCCAGAGTGCAGCACCGTCAGTCAGCTGTTAGCTGTTGTCATGTGCCAGTCACTACATGCATCCTAAAAACATTGACTCAATAATAGTCAGTGAAACATTGAATTTGAATCAACTGAATATCAATAACTGTTTATCGTTATTCTTAATTATGGTTAAGCTGTATTGTATTATTACTTTGTGGTTTTTCTAGCATGTTTAATGGTTATATGTTACGGAAATCAAAGCTAGGACAATTTGGCGAATGTGTGCAGCCAGGCTAGTACACAGTTGGCTGCCCCTCCCACTCCTACTCCATACCCCTCCCATCCCTCTTGTTCCCCTCCCCTATGCGCGGACTGTCTCACGTCTCATGCAACCAGCAGTAAATGTTTTTGTTCCTATTTTTCCATTTTGTTTTAGCGAATTTCCCTATAGGGAATACGCTATTACGGTAGTAGCCATGGTAAGACCTAAGACCAAGACCACTTTACTTTTTCATTTTGAGGTCCCCAGAAGCCAAAAACACCATTCGTTCATTTTCATAAATATGTATATATATATATATCTATATATATATTAGATTTGATATTGATAGGGCTACTAGTATTATACTAAACATCATTTTAAAACATGTACCCTTTTTTTATAAATCATTTATTTGAAACACCGACATGTTTTGGACCTTAAGGCCCATGATCACGGTGATTTCTTACCTTAGGTAAATAGTTCCTCACTATCACAGCATCACCTTCCCCAAATTCTCTTTCTTTCCTTTTCTCCTCGTTTGATCTATCCTGATTGCTTGTGTGTTTCCTTTCTTCACTGTCAAATGATGGATTCACAATGGGCTTCATTAAATCCAGGGATGATCGTAATTTTCGCCCAAACATAAGTTTTTCAGGACTTTTTTTCGTAACAGTAGTTGGGGTTCGACGATGCGAAGCTATGAATCTTAGCAGTTTGTTCTTTAGAGTACCCCCTTCTTCCACTACCTTCTTAAGATTTCTTTTGACTTCTTGTACGTATCGCTCTGCCTGGCCGTTGCTTTGCGGATGGTATGGAGCGATCGTTCGGTGGGAGATCCCATTAAACATCAGAAATTGTTTAAATTCTTCAGATTTAAAAACAGAAGCATTGTCACTAACTAATGTATTGGGGAGACCAAATCTTGCAAATACTTCTTCAAGAAACTCAATAGTTTTCTTAGAAGAGACTTTTAACATTGGACAAACCTCCAACCACTTTGAATAAGAGTCTACAATCAACAACACATGTTGATTGGATATTGGACCAAGGAAATCTATGTGTAGTCTAGTCCAGGGAGATTTCTCTGGTTCCCATGGGTGCCAGGTTTGTGCAGGGTCTTTTTGATTTCTTTGGCATGGAATGCAAGTCTTCACTAAGTCTTCTATTTCAAGATCGATTCGAGGCCACCAAACGAAACTTCTTGCTAAGGCCTTCATTCTAACAATTCCAATATGTGATGAATGCTAGTCATCAAGAACTCTTCTTCTAAGACGTGAGGGTATAACTACACGCTCTCCTCTTAGAATACATCCATCTACCAAACTTAATTCTTCATTGCACCTTTTGTAGTCTTCATGTGATTGAGGTGCCCCCTTTAACAAACAATCATACACCTTTTGCAAAACTGAGTCATTTTTAGTTTCTGTTTTGATCTCTTCTAATTGCACTGGCAACACTTCACTCATTTGCTTAAGTTGGTTTATACATGCCTTATGAATATCTGCCATGAAATTTTCATCTTGCTTTCCTGATATGGGAGTCCGAGAGAGAGCATCCGATGTGATATTATCTTTTGAACTTACATGTTGAATCTCATAATCAAAACCTTGTAGGAATATTGCGTACCTTAGAAGTCGTTGTGCTGTCATTTGGGGCAATTCTTTGGAGGGATTAAAAATTGATGAAAGCGGTTTATTATCTGTTCTCAGGACAAATCGTTTTGAAAACAAGTATTGAAAAAAATTATTGACCCCCCAGAATATCGCTGTAGCTTCCTTATCCAATTGTGAATATGATTTTTCAGCTGATGAAAGAGATCGTGAAGCAAAGCATACTGGTCTTTCAGAACCATCTGGAAGAGAGTGTGACAAAGTTGCACCAAGACCTACCGGACTGGCATCCACAGACAAAATAATTGGCAAATTTGGATCATAAGGCATTAATATCTTGTCTGATGAAATCTCGTTCTTTGTCTGGATCCATGCTTTTTCACATTCCGTAGTCCAAATAAACGCCTTCCCACTTTTAGTTAGATCATACAATGGATGTAGTAAACTTGACATTCCGTTTACAAATCGACCATAATAGTTTACTAACCCTAACCAACTTCTTAGTTCATCTTTGTTGTTAGGTCTAGGCGCATTAACTATTGCCTCGACCTTATCCTTAGATTTGTGAATGCCTTGATCTGATATTTCATGGCCTAAGTACATAATTTTACCTTTGAAAAACTGACATTTCTTAGTGTTTACCCGTAAATTATTGACGGACAACCGTTTAAAAACTTCACGCAAAATTTCCTTGTGTTCAGCTAACGTCCTACTGACAACCCTAATATCATCATAAAATACTTTTACAATTGGTAATCATAAAATACAAAATAGTAATTTCAAAACAATTAATTTAGAAACATATGAATAAAAAATCAGCAGTCAATATTTTATTTTATTTATTTTACTTTATTTAGAGGTTATCATGTATTAGTTTATTCACCGTGATCATGGGCCTTAAGGTCCGAAACATGTCGGTGTTTCAAATAATGATTTATAAAAAAAAAAGGGTACTTGTTTTAAAATGATGTTTAGTATATCTATATATATATATCTATGTGTCCGTGGTACTGATAACTTTTGAAGGGGACCTCCGATTTTGATGAAATTTGGTATGAAGGTGTAAGACCAGGTCTATTTCATGAGTTCACGACCAGGGTGATCGGGTTATGGGAACGGGGTGTTATGGGGTTCCAAAGGGGTCGAAAATGGGTTTTTGGCATATTTGGACCTCACTTTTCAAAATTTATCAGTTTTAACTGAAACCATTTAAAGAGCTCAAAAAACAAACAATTTGGTATTTTGAATTTTCATCTTAGCATAAGTGGTTACGGTGAAAATCCAAAAATATGTTTTCCATGTTATTCTTATGGGAAATCAAGAAAACCCTATATCTTGCTTATTTATTGACATAACTTAATAAAATTTGGTATGTACATCTAGATAGGGTTTAACTTATACTTTCTTACAAAACCCATATGGCGGAAAACCTACATACTCACCCCCATGGGGTTTATGGGGAAAATAAAAAATTGCCATAGCTTGATAGCATTTTGTGTTTATATTCACCAATTATTGATTAACTTAGGTTTTCTAACAACACCCCATGGTAGCAAACCTACAAACTCGATCCTATGGTGTTTTATGGGGAAAGTAAATAATCTGAAATACCATTGGAAATTCGCTGAGTACGCAGGTCTGCTGCGACGGGGGTATTTAATATTCTGGTGTTAGGCCTAAATTATATTTTATATTGCTACTTTCCGAACCCGTATTTTAATGTTTATACAATATTCAAATGGATTTTTTCACAGTTCTTTATTAATTAATGATTATCATTGTCATATTGTATCTTGATTTATTTAGTTACACTTCATTTTTAGTCTTAATATAATTTTAGTTTTTTTTTTTTTTCATTTGTAATCATATTCCTGTGTATTTTTAAGATGACAGTGAAGTGACCGACAACTGACTCATCCCCAGCCACAGGCGTATAGTCTAATTGGGAATTATTTTGTTTTCCTCTAAAAAACAAATTCTCTACAAAAAACAAATTTCCTCTAATTGGGGATTTCCTTTGTTTTTTCACTCTATTGTTGGGCATAAATTACCAGGAAATAAAGTTGATTTGATTTGGTTTGTTTGAAAGTTAATGACATGAAGTATACAGTCAAAATTTCCATTTACAACTCATTGATATACTGTGTAGGCTTATAGGCTACCACATTCATATATAAATTGTTAATATGTACAATAAATTACACATTATTTATTATATAGGTCCTATTATTAATGCCCAATTATATATATGGGTCCTCTACGTATAGGTGTAGTGTTGAAGGGGGTATGCCTCAACTTTTAGAAAAGTTGTACCAAGGGAAATACGAGGGCTATTCAGAAAGTAAGGAATGTTTCCGGCTAAAGCTGCTAGGCGTGCGCGTATCGCCTATGTTTGGGTATGGTATGAGAGTGCTCAGGGCCTCAGGGCTATCTAGCCGTGACACTAGGAGCATCGTCGCGCTGCCCATTTTCTTTATATTAAATTCATAGTAGCCCGCTCCTATACAAAATCCCGCCAGTTGCGAAGTGCGATCGGTAATTTGGTTTTTGTTGGCAAAAATCTAAAAAAGATAGAGATTTTTCGACAAGTGTGCGAGGTATATGGGAAAAATCATGAATGAAAGTTCTGTGCGTAAGTGGTGTATTCAGTTTAGAAATGGCCGAACCAATGTTCACAATGAGCAGAAGAGTGGACACCCGAGAATTGTGACCGACGAGCTGATCACTAAAGTTGACAAGAAGATCTGTGAAAACCCGCCGCTTCACCATAACAGAGCTTTCATTGTCTTTCCCTCAAGTTCTACAAATTTTGCTGTTCAAAATTGTTACTGATTTTGAACAGGTTGAAATTTTGAACAGGTTGTTACGGATTTTGAATAGCCTATCGAAAGGCGGCTGATTTCTACGAAGAGGGAATCGCAAAGCTTGTTCACCGGTACGACAAATGCCTTAATCTCATGGGGGACTATATATTGAATAGTGCCGGTAGTATTTTAGTTGCTCTTCAAACTGCATACAATAAAATTTGTTTCTTGTACTTGGTTTTTTTATATTCCAAAATGTTCCTTACTTTATGAATAGCCCTTTTAAAACTTTAATACTGATAGTACTTCATGCCCTCCAATCCCTAAAAATGTTTTTAATACATGATATTAAACTGGCAAAGGCGTAGCAAGGCGGAAGGAGGGGGGATCAAAGAATGATTCTTTAGCTTTGAATATGTATTGAAGGCTTCAATCACAGTTTGGACATTGTTAAGGTCGCTAATTAAATTTAACATTCTTTATTTCCCATAGACAATAAAATACAAAGTAGTTGATTGCATAGGACACGTCATTAAGGTACATGTTACTTAAGTCTAAAAACGTTAAAACATATAAAATTCAAACACAATAGTTGATAAAACATCACATAAAACATAGATGCCAATAGTCACAAGTGCATACATAAAAATAAATAAACAGTTGATTATGTAAGAAATACAAAGTAATCCGACAGTACTAAAATGTATTGTTGATATACTCATTTAAAGCATTAAAACAGGCAAGAGTAAGAGTTTTTTTAACTTATATTTTAAATTTAGCCAGATTTATTTCTCTAATAGAAAAAGGAAGATGATTAAAAATATTAATGACAGAACAGTGGAAATTCTTCAAAGTTTTAGAATAAGTACAATGAGACTTACTAAGATCATTCCAATGTCTAGTGTTACAGTGGTGATTATCTGAGTTTAACTTAAATATTTATCTTCTTTTTAACAAACAAGAGACACTGATATATATATATATATATATATATAAATATATATATATATATATATATATGTAGTATATATATATATATATAATATATATAAGACAGTAATCCATATATATAGTAAGGATTATTGTGATCCTTTTTCTAGCACACCATAATAGGCACACAATTAAACCAAAACTCAAATATTTCAAGGCCACTGGCCTCTTTGTCAACATGAAGATGGACATGTATGTATGAACATATATATATATATATTATATAGGGTTATTAAAAAAGAATGGTGCAAAACTTATCGGTTGGTACGACTGTTTCCGTGATTGCAAACAGCTGATTGTTACAACAATGGAAAGGGCATGTTTATAAATTTGTTTTGACCATAATATGGTTTGTCTCAGTTGTGTTTTTTATAAAAAGTGTGTGAGTTTTTTAATGATAGGTTGCCAGACCATTGATTGAACGCCCTGGAAATGAAGAGAGTCCCTAGATGAGCTGGCCGTCAAGATCACCTGACTTAACACAATGTGATTTTTTCTTGTGGAGGTTTATCAAAGATAAAGTGTACTACCCTTCTATCAGCAAGAATTAAGATATCGAATAACAAAGCCCTGCAGTCCATATCCCAGGAAATGCTACAGATGTCGGGGATGTTGGAATTTCGCCTGGATATTCGCAGACTTCCTAATGGAGCTCACATTGAGCATTTGTAATGCATAATTTAATGTAAATTAAAACTTGTTAATATAAGAAACAGTTTTAGTCTGTTTTCATTATTTTGCAACTCAAAATATACAAATGAATTAACCTTACTTTTGCACCATTCTTTTTTATACTGTAGCCCTGTATATTAACATGGAAGTGACATTATTTTGGAATTATTACAATATTGCTTACAATGACTTCTAGGAGGAGGCTTAACAAAGCCCTAAGCGCTCTTTTCTGTGATGAAATAAACAATTGGCATATGAACTGTTTCTCCATAAAACAGTACCATACGTTAGATGCGAATGTACATAACCATGGTAAACATTAAGTAACACCTAATATGAAAACAATATTACTAAGTTTTCTTATTAGAAATACACCTCTATTCACCTTAAGTGTAACATATTCAATAAGAGAACGCCTATCCAAATCACTCCAAATGACTTTACCTTAAAATTCAACTCTCAAAATTTGCAGTTTTATGGTCATAAGCAATAATAAAAAGATCTTGTGTTTTATCCAAATTAAGCGAAAGAGAATTTTTGTTACACCATTCCTTTAGAATAACAGATAAGAACACAGGACTAGTATCTTTCGACAAGTAGCTAACACATAAATCATCAGCATATAGATGACAAGTTATAGAGTTAGTTCAATAGTCATCGGCAGGTCATTGACATAAATAATGAACAAAAGAGGACCTAAAATAGGGCCTTGTAGCACTCTATTACTGATAATATGAAAATTAGAAAGAGTTATTGATAACACTGATTGTTTTCTATTAAAAAGATATGATTCCATAAAGGCTGTTGCAGTTGAGGAGAAACCTATTGAATTGAGCTTTCAAAACAATGGTACCATGACAAACAGTGTCAAATGCTTTTGACAGATCATCTGAATATGTTTAGAGGAATTTATCACAGTTTGGACACTGATAAGGTCCGCTTAACAGAATGGGTCAAAATATCATTCTTTAATTTGAAGAATTAAAGTACGCTTTCTCACACTTTGGACATTGATAAGGTCGCTAACCAGTATGGGTTAAATTATGTCTCTTCATATTTGTAGAGCTATGAAAGGCTTTCTCACAGTTTGGACATTGATAAGGTCGCTCACCAGTATGGGTTAATTATGTCTCTTCATATTTGTAGAGCTATGAAAGGCTTTCTCACAGTTTGGACATTGATAAGGTCGCTCACCAGTATGGGTCAAAGTATGTTTCTTTAGGTGTGAAGATGTAATAAAGGCTTTATAACAGATTGGACACCAATAAGGTCGCTCATCAGTATGGGTCATAGTATGAATCTTTAGCTCTGAAGATGTAATAAAGGCTCTCTCACAGGTTGGACACTTAAAGGGGCGCTCACCAGTATGTGTGAAATATGATTCTTTAATTTGGAAGAACTAACGTACGCTTTCTCACACTTTGGACATTGATAAGGTCGCTCACCAGTATGGAATGCAATATGTTTCTTTAAATATGAAGGAATCATAAAAGGCTTTTTCACAATTTGGGCAATGGTAAGGCCGCTCACCAGTATGGATAAGAATATGCTTCTTTAGGTCTGAAGATGTTTTGGAGGCTTTCTCACAGTATGGACAGTTATAAGTTTGTTTATCAGTATGGGTCAAAGTATGACTCTTTAGCTCTGAAGATGTTATGAAGGCTTTTTCACAGTTTGAACACTTATAGGGACGCTCACCAGTGTGGATCAAAATAGTCTTTTAAAACGTGAGGATGTAAGGTAGGCTTTCTCACAGTTAGGACATTGATATGTTCGTTCATCAGTATGGGTCAAAGTATGACTCTTAAGCTCTGAAGATTTAATGAAGGCTTATCACAGTTTGGACACTTAAAGGACGCTCACCAGTGTGATCAAATATGTCTTTTTAAACATGAAGATGTAGTGAAGGCTTTATCGCAGAATAGACACGGATAAGGTCGCACACCAGTATGGGTTACAATATGTTTCTTTAACTCTAAAGATGTAATGAAGGCTCTCTCACAGTTTGACATTGATGAGGCTGCCCAACAATATAAGACATCATATGTTTCTTCAGGTGTGAAGATGTGGTGAAGCCTTTCTCAACAGTGTGGACACTGATAAAGTTACTCACCAGAAAAAATAAGTGCGATTCTGTTTGTGATGGATCAGTTCTTTGACTTCAAGATGGATTAACCGATTAACCTTAAGGAATCCTTCTATGTTCATAGTTAATTTGATGCATGGGTTGTTCGTTCAACTTATTCTCACTGTCTCGGAGCTTATTCTTAGACATATGACCTGAAAATAAAATGTTTACGGTACTAAAAGCTGTTCTTGAAAAAATAACCTGTTGGTATTATTTAATAATTATTGTGGGCTACTATTTTCCATGACCGAGAAGTAAAACCAAATTCACAACGTTTCAGGATCTGGAATCTGACCCCGTCTTGAGGTGAAAGAAACATAAATATAAGAGGTGGTAGGATCTAACATACCTAGAACATAACAAAGTTAGTAAAACACTCTAGGCGCACCTCGAGAAGCCCATAGCCAAAACTGAAAATAGAAAATGCAATTGACATAATACATTCAGACATAGCACTCCTAAAATAACTGGTGACATTATAAAAACAAAGAAACATTCTCAAGTCAAACATCAATAGATGACGGTACGCATCAATAGGACAAAATATATTTTTCAACAGCACAAATATATAAATGCTGAATAGGGTGGTTTATACAATTGAACTAGCCTATATTTACACAATTTATAAGTCAGGATCTAATAGAAATTCATTAACATTAGGCCTATAGTACTTTTTTCAACAAAAATCTGCTTTTAAATGTTGAAGAGTGAATAAAATTTTTATATTCAGCTCGCAATTTATTATAAATTTTCTTACCCATAAAACCAGGTGTTTTCTCAATAGGTTTAAAAATGATGTTTTGGTTATTAAAAATAGTTTCTATATAAACCTAGTGTGGTTACCTGGAGAGATTCTAATATGCAGGGCAGTACAGGACAGGACATACTAGTTTTTAGAGAAGAAAAAGTGTTTTCTTAGCTTTTTTAAAAAATTTAAAATTTGGAAATTTAAAGAAATTTTAAGAGGTTAATTGGTTATTTGATATGGGAATAGTGATAATGGGCAATTTTTAACTTACTTCAATCGTTTTTTTATTAAAAAAATATTTTAGTAAATAAACAATATTTATATTTTTTTATTTTTTTAATGATTCTTTTTATCATTACCATCGATACGAAACATACTATCATGTGTTTAAATAATAATTCAGTTGAATGATGTACACTCTGAGAATAGGAACGTGAGGCTCAAGTAAACCTGGGGTCTGAGCCTCAGATCGCTGAACTGACTAGGCCTAATTACAATATAAACATGGGACGTTTATAAAAAAATGAGGGTGGTTTAAATGATTTAGTTGCCATATTTATTGCTATTATCTGGCAGAAAGACCCTCTCAGATCCTTATCTCTATTTTAATTAATGTGAGATGGTAGATCATGGGTATGATCAATATTTTCAGTCAAAAGGCTATCAAAATTTGATTACATCATCAATAAAATTCAGTATAAACACAAACAGGCAAAATGTTAAATTCTTTAATTATAGGTTTACATGTAGACCTCCAGGATGCAAAAGTCATTAGCTTTAAAAATTTCTTTTGAATTTAAAAAACTCTATCTAAATTTGAAGCTAATTCCCAACATTCAATTCCATATTGAACTATGGAATAAAAATAAACATAATAAATCATTAAAACCGTGTTTTAATATCAATGAAAAATCTTGAGCTGCTACCAGGGCTGGCGCACCCATTAGGCGAACTAGGCGGCCGCTTAGGGCGGCACTTTCCCGGGGGCCGGGGGCAAAAAATGGATAAAATAAAAAAAGCTAATATTTTTTAATTAACGCAACACACAGGATTATTTTTAATAACCAAATAATTGTTGATCGTAATTTTTAAAGTTAATTTATGATGGCACTGAATGTATAGCTGCCGTCCCTGGCACCGATGTCGCCCCAGACTTTAAAGTATTAAAGGTGGCTATGGTCTGAGTACTATTGTTAGCTTTATGAAAACACCTATGGTGCTCTGCGATTGATCCAAAGCCCATGATACTTCAGTCACAAAATTTGTAATTGCTTTTATTTGTAAAATTTGAAATGTTAAGTCAAAAAAAAACATTAATGAAATGGAAATAAAAATATTTAACAATTTAACACAAAATTTAAGCAGATTACCAGAGAAAACACTGAAGAGGAAAAGTAAAGATATTGTTTACTGTCGCCGCGGCAGGGGCGGTTGACCTGCACCGTCGGGTTTGGAACATTCTCGAACCGATGACCTCCAATGGACGGTAACATTTTGTATGAAAAATCACCGTATCGAGTTGAAGAATGTTTAGTATACAAATTTTGGACACCATAAGTTTTCTAAATTATTAATTGTAACTTCAATTAATAATTTGTACCGGTAATTGTAATTGTAATTATTGTCAATTGCTATGTGTAAATTTGTATACAAATTGAAAATAAATTATTATTATTATTTTATTGTGCTGTGGCCTTTTCTAAAACCAAACTGCTCAATTGCCAAGATCATGTTTGTGTCAAAAAAATACGATTGATTAATTAAAATAGGTAAAGGTTTAGCTATTAGATACAATACATTTTTCATTAAATCTACTAGTATCCCATCCCAACCGGCAATTTTTTTTTTTTAATGATTTTATGACTTTGATAACATTGTCTGTTGTAACAGGTCGAAATTTAAACTTTGAAACTTGATAAATCAATCTTTAATTGACTTACTGTTTTATAATGTTAAAAGCATCTTATTATAATTTAATATAATTTTTAAATGAAAAACTTAAAATCCCATTAAATATATTTTTTGGGGTTCATAACTTTAACTGTCATTGTTTTTTATTGATTTTTTCATCATACACTCATTTTTTTAAATAGCAAAAAATAGCTAAATGAATACATAGAAATAGAAATAATTAGGTCTAATAGTGTATATTTTTACAGTTCAATTTTTATGATAGGTAATCTCTAAGAACTTGTCTCAGTTAATAAATCAATAAGTATAAAAAATGAAAAAAAAAAACATTTCTTGGGGTTATAAATGGCTTTGGTTTGTTGAACCACTTCATTCCTTAGTGCGAATATTTATTATAATTTCAATTTTTTTTTCTGAGCAGGCCTTAGGCCTATTTATGTAGGGCCTAAATACAGTTTTGTTTTCTTTACAATTTTCCAATTGTTTTAATATATAAAACTTACTAGAGATCGCCTCCTAGTTGAAATTCAACCAACACTATTTTAGTTCATCTAGACTGTCTTAAGACCAAATTAGTCATGTTATAACTAAAACATCTGTTCTTCCTGATTTCCTACCATTTTACAATAGCTGTCTAATGATTCAATCCATTATCCTTCTCCCATAAGATTAACATTGAAACTTTGAAAGCCTATAGGGCGGAGCCCTGGAGTCCGATGTGAAGTAGAATATTATTCTGCTCATCTACAACACAATACCTTTCTAACGGTATGCGCGAATTTCTCCTACGATGCACACGAGCTGAGAAAAATGGAAAAACGAAACATGCTTGCCTATTTATATAGGCTATAGATTTTTAAGTACATAATTTTTCTTTTCATTCTTTAAAGAAAACGTTTAATAAGCCTATTTCATTCCAACAAAACTTTTATAAAATGTTTAATGGACTTTTGTTATAGGCCTATGTATATTGTTTACCGGTACTGTAGTGATTTTTTTGTTACAAGAAAATTTATTCTTTATCCTTACCGGTATCTCATTGTATACAGAAAATATAAAAATTAGATATTTTAAATCTTTTCAACAAAAGGAGGTTCATTCTACCTTATACAAAAACAAGTGGAACAATTTGAAAACAGAACCAGTTGATATTTAACATTAATTTGTCTTTATACGACATTCAGATAGGCTAAAAGTCAAAACGAATATTTCCCGATAGCGTCGAGAAGAGCAATCCCGTCCCGATCCTGCAACAAAATTGGACGGGAAATAAAAATTCCCATCCCGTCCCGTCCTGAATTAAAAATCCATTCCCGTCTATCCCTACAACAATCAAACCATAGAATCGTCATGGAGTGCCATAAAAATTACCGTAATTGAAAACAGGACTCAAATCATCTAACAAAGCCGACCATCTAGGCCTAGCTGAATACCTCTCTAGAAGAAACGTTTAAATGTAGGGAGCTGATTCATTTTTAAAGGCTACAAAAACGTAGGCCTATATTCCAATTGGTGTGAAACTGCCAACTTTTGATCCACGCTTTCAATTTTCAACTAATTCATGTCATTTTCAAAGCACTACATAACCTAAAAATTAGTCTTGCGCTTGTTTTTTGTGTGTGAAACCATCACAGGAACTGGAATTTGCATACACTGTGATGAAGTAAATGAATTAAAGCAATTATCAATCATAAAAAAACGTTAAAAAAAAACACTTAGTGTAAAATTATCAACATTGCATTACCTCCCAATACAGATGTTGATTCCAAACACAAGCCAATTGTATGTCAAACACAAAATATTACCAACAGTACAAATATAATAGGCTACATTATTAGATATACTTCAATGTATATATTAAAATACATATTTTTAGAAATGTTAATACTGAAAAGAGATTTTGAATTAAATATATCATTCTAATGTAATGTGGCCTGATCATGAAAAGTTTAGTCCAACTCTGACTGTCATTTTAAGAGCTTCAAATTGTGTTTCACTAACCCATGACGAACTAAAAATTTTACTTTATGTATGGCCATATATGTACCTTGGCGGTCGCTTTAGACTTGAAATTGGTATGGTAGGTACATACACTGTGTATGCTACCCTGACATACACATGAGTATACCCAGACCCTCATTTTAAGGGCTTTATAACGTGTTTTACCAAACCATGTCAGGAAAGAAAATTCGTACTTTATGTACAGCCATATACACACCAAGCAGTGAGCTGTGTACTTGAAATTGGTATGCTTGCTCTCTTACACTCTTCTTCTAACCACTAATACATATGTGCATACTGGGACCCTCGTTTTAAAGGTTTTATAAGGTCATTTACAAGGTCATGTTTAGTCTTGAACAAAATTTCGTAATTTATGTGTGACCTTAAACATACATAGCAGTGAGCTTTGGACTTGAAATTGGTCTGCTTCCTCTTCTACACTATTATTCTACAGAGACTTACCTATGTGTATACTGGGACCCTTGTTTTAAAAGTTTTATAATTAGATTAACTCACCCATGTTTAACCCCGAATGAAAGTTTGTATGTATGGCCTATACATACCTTGCAGCCACGTTAGGACTTGAAATCGGTATGCTAGGTCCCTACACTGTTGTGCTATTCATATATATACATGTGTATACTGGGACCCTCGTTTTAAGGGTTTTATAATTAGATTAACTCACCCATCTTTAACCCCGAATGAAAGTTTGTATGTATGGCCATATAAATACCTTGCAGCCATGTTTGGACCTGAAATCGGTATGCTAGGTCAATACACAGTTGTGCTATTCATATATACCCATGTGTATACTGGGACCCTCGTTTTAAGGGTTTTATAAGGTCGTCAACAGACCCGTGTTTTAGCCTCGAGCGAAAGTTTCTATGTATGGCCATATACATACCTTGCAGCCACGTTTGGACCTGAAATCGGTATGCTAGGTCCCTACACTGTTGTGCTATCCAGATATACCCATGTGTATACTGGGACCCTCGTTTTATGGGTTTTATAAGGTCTTTTATAGACCCGTTTTTAGCCTCGAGCCAAAGTTTGTATGTATGGCCATATACATACCTTTCAGCCACGTTTGGACCTGAAATCGGTATGCTAGGTCCCTACACTGTTGTGCTATTCATATATACCCATGTGTATACTGGGACCCTCGTTTTAAGGGTTTTATAATTAGATTAACTCACCCATCTTTAACCCCGAATGAAAGTTTGTATGTATGGCCATATAAATAATTTGCAGCCATGTTTGGACCTGAAATCGGTATGCTAGGTCAATACCCTGTTGTGCTATTCATATATACCCATGTGTATACTGGGACCCTCGTTTTAAGGGTTTTATAAGGTCGTCAACAGACCCGTGTTTTAGCCTCGAGCGAAAGTTTGTATGTATGGCCATATACATACCTTGCAGCAACGTTTGGACCTGAAATCGGTATGCTAGGTCCCTACACTTTTGTGCTATCCAGATATACCCATGTGTATACTGGGACCCTCGTTTTATGGGTTTTATAAGGTCTTTTATAGACCCGTTTTTAGCCTCGAGCCAAAGTTTGTATGTATGGCCATATACATACCTTTCAGCCACGTTTGGACCTGAAATCGGTATGCTAGGTCCCTACACTGTTGTGCTATTCATATATACCCATGTGTATACTGGGACCCTCGTTTTAAGGGTTTTATAATTAGATTAACTCACCCATCTTTAACCCCGAATGAAAGTTTGTATGTATGGCCATATAAATAATTTGCAGCCATGTTTGGACCTGAAATCGGTATGCTAGGTCAATACACTGTTGTGCTATTCATATATACCCATGTGTATACTGGGACCCTCGTTTTAAGGGTTTTATAAGGTCATTTACAAGGTCATGTTTAGTCTTGAACAAAATTTCGTAATTTATGTGCTGCCTTAAACATACCTAGCAGTGAGCTTTGGACTTGAAATAGTTCTGCTTCTCTCCTACACTTTTATTCTACCCAGATTTACCTATGTGTATACTGGGACCCTCGTTTTAAGGGTTTTATAATTAGATTAACTCACCCATGTTTAACCCGAATGAAATTTTGTATGTATGGCCATATAAATACCTTGCAGCCATGTTTGGACCTGAAATCGGTATGCTAGGTCCCTACACTGTTGTGTTATTCATATATACCCATGTGTATACTGGGACCCTCGTTTTAAAGGTTTTATAAGGTCATTTACAAGGTCATGTTTAGTCTTGAACAAAATTTTGTAATTTATGTGTGACCTTAAACATACCTAGCAGTAAGCCTTGGACTTTAAATTGGTATGCTTGCTCTCCTACACTCTTATTCTACCCACTAATACATATGTGTATACTGGGACCCTCGTTTTAAGGGTTTTATAAGGTCGTTTACAGACTCGGTTAAGCCTCGAGCGAAAGTTTGTATGTATGGCCATATACATACCTTGCAGCCACGTTTGGACCTGAAATCGGTATGCTAGGTCCCTACACTGTTGTGCTATCCAGATATACACTTGTGTATACTGGGACCCTCGTTTTAAGAGTTTTATAAGGTAGTTTACAGACCCGTGTTAAGCCTCGAGCGGAAGTTTGTATGTATGGCCATATAAATGTAACACTCCGGCGTTCATACCCCAGGAATAAACTTTAATAATATTCTACACTGAGTTAAAGTACTCAGGACTCAACGATCGACCATTGATTAATTGATTATTTTAATCACAGTTGTCTGCAGTTAATAATCTGGATAACAGATATACATCTCAACATTAATACCAATTTTAAAAGTATTCATTAACATCAGGAATTATGAGTGTCAACGCCAGAGGCAAAGGTGCAGGCCTTTTGTCACACGCTGTATATGCATTCGAATCCTCATCGCCGTCAGCAAAGCCGGTGTTTCTCACTACACGTGCATGTGTGTGACGCTGAGGAATGCGCGCTATCAGCAATGTTCGCGCATGTGACAACCATGTACGCGCAGTTCCCAGCCAAGAACCGAGTTAGTTTTGTTTTTAATGACCAAAGTGATCGTTGGCGGCAGCACTGGTCGGGCTCGACTCGATCAGGTGCTGTACGCTGATTGGCCGAGAGCCTCAAGTTTGCGTGGCGGGGATGGCGATCTCGGCGCAGTCACTATCCGGTCGTCGCGTCGCCAAGTTAGGCGTACTCCTCTCCTCTTTCTAAAGAAATACTCATTCGGTTGTCCAAATTTAATTTAGTCTAAACTTGTGTTTTTTTTTAAAGTATTGTAAAGTGAATTCATTCTTTTGTTTTAACGGAAATAAATCGCTAACTTTTGTTGTTAAATACTCGATTTCTTTTTATTGAGAAAACACCACTCCTGACCCACTGTCTTCAAGAACTTCAAGAACTAGCTCCCACTGACCACGGCGGTGATATTTGGTGTCGGCGCGGGGTTGTGACTGCGACCACGTCACAATGACATTAGGAGGTGAGTGGTAAAAATTCAGCTTTAAGTTTAAATATTTTTGGGCCTTACTTTTCTTACAAGTTTAAATATAGTCTTTTGAGGAGAGGTTTCACTAAAAATAACAGTAACTCAATAAAACAAAGCTTTTTGTGAAAACCCGGTAACAATACATCAATTTTTCGATTTATTAGAGAATTTTAAAGTAATTGAGAATAATACGAAGATAAGTTGAAGACGCCATGTTTGTGACCATGCTGTTAGCGCTTAGCGTGGGTTCCCCCACCACCGCCTTGTAGTGCTTGGTGTGTGAAGAAGACGCTTGGTTATCCGCCATCTTGAATTTAACTTGTAACTAACTGCCGATTGTAGCTAACAATTATTGATTGAGAAGTAAATTAAGAGGAGGAGAGGGGAGATAATTAAACATTAGTAATAACTGAAAGAAATAATATTAAGTGAATAACTAAATTTATTGAGGCGACGCGACATTTAATTAAATAATTGATTTTTGTTTTGGACTATTTTATGGCGAGATGGCGGCCAGCGTCTGCGTTGTAAAATAGTAGGGGAGGCGTCACTATATTGACGTCAGAGTTTGTGTTGTCGGTGACGTTGGCAACAGCTGATGATAGCAGACAACCTGAGTCCACACTTAGACATTGTGTCACTGAGTAAACGAAGAGATTAGTTTGTTTTTGTTTAGTGATCTGATAGCCTATCCGTATCACGAGTGTTTAGGATTTATTAACATACTAACATAATAGATGCTTTCTAAATTAACCTAATATTACTTGCATGTGAGTTTAACCTCAGATCATTGTTAAATATAAGAGTGAATTGTAAATGTGTTGGAATGATGTCTGGGCGTCAGTGAAAATTGGTCAATAATTGTACCTTATTGATTGGCAATTGATTGAAAATAAACAAAATTTTAAAGTAATTAAATATTGCAACACTAAATAAACAGTGTTGATTTTAACTGGCCAATTTATCCTGTCTGGTCAAAGGACACCAGCACATTTGATTCACTGTAGACATTAAGTCGTTGAAAATAATCAGCAGTTATATAAAATTAATGCCCGAGTAGTGGAGAAAAGCGGATTTTGCGACATTAGAATCAATTTGAACTTAAAAATATCTGACCAGGACCTTGTTAGTAGTTGGGGAATGGGTGTTTGACATAGATTTGTTTGAATTTTATGTAAATTTCTAGCTAAGGACTTAGCCGGATTTTCCAAACTTCCGTTGGCTACTCCAAGTGACTCGTGATCAATTGGGCGAATTAATAAATGATTTTTTTTATTAGATAAATCGGCACTTTTGGACTTAGTGACACTGCGTATGGAAATTTGAGAACACACTTTATTTAATTGGGGCCTTTGGATCTTTTGAAAAATTTTGCTGAAACTAAACCGTATGTGGACTTAGGCGCGAGCGCCTCTGACGAGCTTCGCTGTAACGGATACAGAATTTTGAATCGAAATTCAAAATAATTTTGCGGGGTTAAGATTACTTCGTACCCTGTGATTAATCTGGTGGATGCATTGTTCGTTTGCTCTTTGGAATCTAGTCTCCGCAGTAACCATGAACGTTTATTTTCTGAAAAAGGAGGAAAACATTTACGAGTTAAAAATCCGTGGACAGTCGACCGCGGGTAACGCAGATGCCCTGCGGAAACGGTTGTCTAGTTGCGTCAAGGCAGGCACGCCTATTGACCCAGCGGCTCTGGCTTCCTTAGACGCGGAGGATGAACTTAAGACTTGCGAAGAAAAATTACAAAGCCTGACGGAGCTCGCGAAAGAATATGAGGGGGATTATACTGATCTGGAGGGTCAGCGAATTCAGGCCCGGTTGTGGCATAACTATTTGCGTATCCAACGTATTCCAATAGGCGCGACGAGAGATGATGCATTGGCACAACAGCAACAAGTCATGCTTGACAAGGCTAAAGAACTCATTGATGTAGCCGCAGAAAAGGGAGGGCGGGCAAAGGGTTTCGAGGGTACTACGAATCCCGACCATGTGTCTACTGTGCCTCCGAGTCCCGCGACAGTTCAACATGAACCACCGGCTCCGGACGCAGCTCTGGTTGACCTGCGCACACCGCCAGGCAACCCGAGTGTTATGCCGCCGTTGTCGCATGATTCTTACCAGCGCGCTAGAGCCATACCTTTTTACAAATGGGGATTGAAATTTGATGGGAGGTCGCAGAGTGTAGGCGCGTTCCTCCAGCGCGTAGATGAGCTACGCAGGGCCAGGGGCATGACCCCTGCTGAACTTTATAACTCGGCCGTTGATCTGTTTGAGGGACCAGCCCTAGTATGGTACAGGTCTACCATAGGCCGTATCAAAAGTTGGCCTGAACTGTGTCAGGACATGGAAGTAGTCTTCCAGCCCCCCAACCATGACATCCGATTGCAACAGGAAATTTTTAATAGGGTACAGGGAGATGCCGAGTCCATTGACCTCTTCATAGCAGCAATGGAGGGTTTGTACGGGCGTTTGGCTACCAACGTGCCAGAGGAAACTAGGTTAAGACAAATCTACCATAACCTGAACCCACAACTTCAGGACCGGTTAGCTCTATTTGACGTCACCTCAATAGAGCAACTGCGACGATTAGGCCGCAAGGCGGAAGCGGGACGCTTTCGGTCGATCGAACCACGCAGTTCCCTCAGGGACCCCGAGGTATTGGAGCCAGACCTGGCCTATACCCCCATGCAGCGCAGGCCTACTCGTAACGCGACACACACCCACCCAGATCGGAAAGTTTTTCAGACGGCTCGGGAGGAATCTAGTATCACGTGTTATAATTGTCATGAGAAGGGACATATGTCTCGGGAGTGCAAAAATCGCAGGAATCCCTCCTCGGATCGATTGATATGCTGGCGCTGCAACAAGACAGGCCACATACAACGGGACTGTCGGGTCCGACTCAACCCTAGAGGCCCTCGTTCGGGAAACGAGGCCGGGGTAAGTGGATCCGCCGCCGCGACACCCCGCAAGTAGAGGAAGCTGCTTCTCAGCAACCTCAGCCGGCGACACGAACAATACGACTTAACACTAAGAAAGACATTGCTACCGAGAAAGAAGTACGGACGGTACCCGTAGTCTGCGAGTTGGTCGACGAGTTAGTAGCAATAGGACAGACTGAAAACGCGGAGGGTAAAGTATTAATCGACACAGGAGCGCAGGTGTCCCTATTGAAACGGGGAGCCTCCTCCTCGGCTCTATTGAAATCAGATATCATCCTAAAAGGCATATCTGGAAAAACACTTAAGACATACGGACGGCAACACATAACTTTGAACTTGAAACCGGGAATTCAAATACGAGGGGATTTCGTGGTGGGAAACCTACCTAAGGGATATTTAGCAGTGCTAGGTTGTGACATTCTCGGACAGGGAAACGGGGAGATTAGCGTGGAACGGGGAGTGCTCCGTTTGTTTGGCAAGGACATTTGGCTGAACCGCATACGAAAAGGCGAAACTGTGCCAGACCCAAACCGCCGTCCCACTAGTAGCGAACCGCCTAAGCCGCAGCGATACGTGTATTGCTGTAGTGACGTCAAAATTCCGCCCCGATGCGAGAAGATTATACGTGTGAAGATCAGTCGCTTCGCGTCTGAATCGGACGAATTAGAAGGTGCGGAAGTGATTATTGAGCCCGGTGAATTTGTCATGCACGGCGTTTACATTGCTCGAACACTCACAAAGGTAGAGAAAAACCGTTGCTGGGTCAAGACCGTAAACGTAAGTGTCGAAGAAGTCACATTGACTAAAAATCTGAAATTGGGGGCGATTGACGGTGACGTAGCACCCATCGAAGAGGGACCAGTAGTCCCAAGTCGTCGAAAACTAGTGATTCTGGCCGATAGCCACGGGCGAGGCTTGCAAGCCATTCTATCTGAGAGACTACCGGGAGAAATTGAAGTTGAAGTCTTCTTCCTGCCTAACGGGAAGTTGAAGCATGTAACATCGAGATTGGCCGGTTTGTTGGGTGGACTAACCACCAGCGACTCTGTAGTTATCATAGGTGGGACAAACGACATTGACAAGTCCGCACCTTACCCTTTGACTTTGCAACAAGCTTTTGCAGCCTTGCCTGCAGAATGGAAGGCTAAGGTGATAGTGTGCTCCATCTTCGATCGGCATGACGTAGACCTTAAGTCCGAATTGAACGAAGCGAATGGCCTCCTCAAGGCCATCGTCCAAAATTTATCAAAACAGAATCGAGGAAGGGTTGAATACCTGGACCTGAAGGGGAAACTGAACCGAAATTGGTACACGAAACACGGCTTGCATTTAAATGAGGCGGGAAAGCTAAATTTGGCCCAAATTCTAAAGGAAAATGTTCTAGTTGAGTGTAGGGGGGTAGAGGCGAGGATCGGTAGGATCGAGCAATGGGATGAGGCGGAGTTCGAGGCTTGTATTGATGCAAAACTGGCTCATCTTCCCCAGGAAGAGAGAGCTCAGGTAAAATCTACTCTAATGGAGTTCCAGCATGTACTGGCTCACAGTGACAACCAACCCCTTGGTTGCACTTCTGCAGTCAAACATGTGATCCGAACTGGAGACGCTGCTCCCATCTACAAGAAATTATACCGAGTACCACACCACCAAAAGGCTGTCCTCGACGAGCTAATCCAAGACCAACTGGACAAAGGGATCATTGTCCCAAGTCAGAGCGCCTGGGCCTCGCCTGTAGTGTTGGTGCCCAAGAAATCTCCTGATGGCACACCTAAATTAAGATTTTGTGTTGACTATAGAGGGCTAAACACCGTAACTACCCCTGACGTCTACCCTCTCCCCAACATCACGGAGACTCTTGACTCCCTTGGGGGTTGCACAGTTTTTACAACACTAGACCTTCGGTCAGGATATCATCAAATACAGGTCGACGAAGAGAGTAGGCCTAAAACCGCTTTTAACGTACCAGGGGGACACTACGAATATCATCGTATGCCATTTGGGTTAAGTACCGCTCCTGCTACTTTTCAGAGACTAATGGATTCAGTTTTAATGGGACTAAAGGGAGAAAAAAGCCTCGTTTATCTCGACGATATAATATTATTTTCAAAAGATTTGCCTTCCCACCTGGAAGCTATTAGAGAAGTGTTCACTAAACTGCAAGGCGTGAATTTGACCGTACAGTTGAGCAAGTGCAGTTTTGTGGTCGACGAAGTGAATTACCTAGGCCACGTGATAACAAAAAGAGAAGTTGAGCCAGACCCGGGCAAAGTCAGAGCCGTGCGTGACTTCCCAGTGCCAAGGACCGTTACAGATGTAAGGTCATTTTTGGGTCTTAGTGGTTATTATCGTCGTTTCATCGATGGCTATGCCACGATCGGACAGCCGCTCTTTGACCTAACGAAACAGGGGCGCGAATTTGCGTGGACACCGGAATGTCAGGAAGCATTCGACAAGCTGAAACAAAAGTTAATATCGGCACCCGTGTTAGTGTATCCAGATTTTAATAAACCTTTCATATTGGCCACAGATGCGAGTACCTTCTCTTTGGGCGCTGTTCTCTCGCAGGAGGTAAATGGGGAGGAGCACCCTGTAGCGTACTGTTCCAGAACTCTGTTCCCAGCCGAGAAAAATTACTCGACAACTGAGCGTGAACTGCTTAGTCTGGTTTGGAGCACCAAGTACTTTAGGTGTTACCTATTAGGCCGCCCTTTTAAGGTCATTACCGACCATGCAGCGCTCAAATGGATGCTTTCATTGAAAGATCCTAGCAGCCGTTTGATGAGGTGGTCCCTACGACTGGCGGAGTTCGATTTTACCGTAGAACATAAAGCTGGGAAGAAACACACCAACGCGGATGGGCTGAGTCGAGCGGTACACGCGGTCAAGAAGGAAGTGCTCCCCATCGTAGATCTTGACGTACTTCGGACACGGCAGCGCGAAGACCCCGTCGTGCAAGGCTTGCGACAAGCCAAAAGCTTCCGAATGAGTCCTGAGAAAATCCTGTACCGTTTGAGCGGGGGAGTGAAAAAGATTGTCGTGCCGGCGTCCCTAGTTCCGGAAATAATTAGGTTGAATCACGACTTGCCTACTGCCGGACATGCTGGGGTAGCAAAAACTTTAGAGCGGGTGAGACAGAAATTCTGGTGGAAAAATATGGACAAGGACATACTAGACTATGTCAGGACGTGCAGCAGCTGCAGTCAGCGTACGAACTACGGAAAAAACAAAGCGCCTCTAGGGGAAGTCTTCAATGAACCCCGTGAGCCCTTTGAAGTAATAGCAGCCGATATCGTTGGACCTCTGCCCCTCAGTGAGTCTCGTAACATTTACATCCTGAGCGTAATGGATCATTTTTCGCGATATTGCGAATTTATCCCCCTGCCCGATCAGACAGCGGAAAGTGTCGCACGAGCGCTCGTGCAGCGTGTAATCACAAAGTTCGGTGTTCCGAAGGCTCTCATAACCGATCAGAGTGCGAACTTCACCTCTGACCTAATTAGTCAGCTCTGTAAGTTCTTACATGTACATAAGATACAGACTACTGGGTTCCACCCACTATCGAATGGCCGATTAGAACGGGTGCATTCGACTATAGCACGTATGCTGAGCCATTTTGTGAACCGGCATCAGACCGATTGGGACGAGTATCTCCCTTACGTCACGATGGCGTATAACTCCCAGGGTCATGAATCCACGGGGTTTTCCCCCTTCGAAATGGTTTTCGGTCGGAAGATGGGAATGCCCATGGAGGCCGACCTGACAATCACCGAAAGCCATGATCTGTACAATGATCATGTGGAGACCCTGCGGAGTAAACTGCGGGAGACTTTCGAAATTGCAGATAAGCGGAAAATCACAGCTCGTGGCCGGTACGAGAAACAATACAACAAGAGAGCGCGGGAAGTCGAGTATAAGGTGGGGCAGATGGTCCTGTTGCACGTGCCTAGCATAGGGCGTCACCGGGTAAAGAAATTATCTAAATTATGGAAGGGACCATACAAAATAATCAAAGTACTGTCTTCATTAAACGTGGTGCTAAAGATTCGGAAAAGAGAGGTTACCGTACATGTAAATAGAATCAAGCCCTGCTTAAGAAGAGCCCCGGTGCCTTCTCAACAGGCTGAGAGCCCGCGTACCCCCGATGCACGAGGTGTGAGTGATAGTGCGGAAAGCGGTGATGACAGTGAAAGGGGGGTCGATGCGTCCCCTGACCCAACCCCCGATTGTGACGCAACAGGTGCCCAAGCAGGTGCTCCGGGAGACCCCTCAGAGTTACCCGGACCCTCTGGTAACACGCGACGTTCGAAAAGAAATAGGCGAGCACCCGCGAGGTGGGGAGATTTCGTTAGGCTTCTAAACTTATTCTTGGTAGACAAGCGGTAGTTAGTTGCCATGTAGCCTGGGTTAGGCGGGATATCAACTTAATTTTTCTGAATAAAAACATGATTGCCTCTGTTATAGGCCTAATTGGCATTTTGTTGACTGTGGGAGGCGCCCTGGGCTTCCATCGAGGTGTCGTCTTCGAGAAAGAGGGAGACGTACTCCTCACGGACAGCCACTGGACTGTCGTGTTGCAGTACAACCTAACGGAAGTAGAGGAAGAGAACAAAAACCTAAGTATACTGTTGGTCAAGGTAAAAGGTCAGTATGATAACTTCTTTAAGGATCTCATTCTGGGAAATGTGAGTGTACATTCTCCAGTACACGGATTGGAAGCTGGATTCAGGTACGAATACTCAGGCTTGCAACGACTGGTGGCGGACTATGTAAGTCAGACTAACGATTTGGTCACTTTGCTGCCCCGTACCCGACAGAAGCGTGGTTTAATAGATGCAGGAGGTCAGGTCCTAAAGTTCCTTTTTGGAACCTTGGCAAATAGCGACTTGGAAATAATTGATAGTAGGATAGATGAAGTAGAGAATTTAACAGATGATATGTTTCACAACACTAAAGATCAATTAACTATTCTAGGTGACATGCAGTCCGAAATTTCAAACCATTCTAAGACAATAAATAAAATCATTTCCACCCTAAAAGAATACCATCAAGTGATGCATGACAACATGGCCTGTAACTATATCAGAGAGCTCATATATAGCAACCAACTTAAGACTCTTTTTCAATACTTGAAATTAAATTCAGCATTGTCTGAAATTAAAGACGCGATAAGCATAGCTGTTCAGAGAATGGCCAGGCTTCACCTAGCCATAGAGGACCTTGCCGCCGGGAAAATGACTAGTAACTTGTTGCCTCCCCACCAGTTGTTGCACATTCTGCGTGCAGTAGAGAGTGTAATGCCGCCTCCAGCCAAACTGTTTGTAGATGTAAAATTGGAAAACCTCCACAGTTTTTATAAATTTGCTATAGTCCAGTCCTATGTAACGGAATCTCAATTGAGAGTACTCATTAAGCTACCCCTAAAACTGAAAACCAGCTGTTCGAAACTTTTAATGTAGTAGTTTATCCCGTGTATAACCCTTCACTCGCTAAGTGGGTGAAGTGGGAAGTGACAGACCAAAAATTGATCATTAGCAAGGATAGACAGACCTATTCAGTCTATTCACCAGACAACTTTGCCAGGGAATGTAAGTTAGGTCCACTCGCGGTGTGCCCGTTGTCTGACGCACTACTAAGCGTATACAAACGGCCCACCTGTGTTGTGGAATTGCTAATGGGAGAAGAAGTAACTTTGTGTAACCGAAAGTTGGTATCCGGTTTGAGATCCCCCGTTCTAACCCGAACACCCACCCGCTGGCTCTATGCCACCTCAGAAGAAAATAAGGTTGTACTAAACTGTTTTGGACGTGATGTTAACCCAACTGTTAGGACGGTCACCCTGAGCGGGGAGGGCGAAATCCCTAACCAGAATCGTTGTGATATTATTGCTGACGGGTACAGGTTGCCTGCCCGATTCGCCGGCAGCTCCTTGTATTCAAGCGACTTTGGAAAGATTATTTTCCCGGAAGTTGATGAAATATACAGTCGCGAGGAACATGAACTGTTGACCCGAGATTTGAATGAGACTTTGAAAGTCCTGCAGGGACTAGATGATGAGCTGGGCACCTTAAGTGTGAAGGAATACTCCCTAGAGGGCACAATCCACGTGCTTAGGTCCCACTATCACAGACGGATGGTTGTTAGATATACAGTATTTGGTGGTACGTCTCTGATTGTAGTGGTAACAATTGTCGTTCTTGTGTTAAGGTGGAGGATGCGAGTAGCCGACCTGCTCTGTGCCTGCCTGAGGGGTGGCGTGCGGCGGCCACAGACTGCTCAGACAGCGTCGCCACTCCAGAACCTCGGAGAGACTGTAGACCGCCCAGACCCTGAGACAGCCGAGACTGAACGAGAATCGAGTGGGAGCGTGCCAGCCCCACGAGCTGCAGCTGACGTCAAACTAACCGTACGGTAATTCAACAATTCAACGGAGATCTACTTTGGGCCCTGGACACTCAGTAAGTGCTAGACCAATCAATCCGTGCAAGAATAATGACTTGACCGCGTTCCGTAAGTGGTGTGCGTCGTTTGTAGACAATCTGAAGTCGACCCGAATGGTGCTTACAGAAGTATTTACGAACTTTTCATCGTGGGAACGTGATGGCGAAAGGACTGGGGATCCCCTGACTATTTAGTCAAGAGTTGTACTTCAATGTATTGTTTTGTCTTTTTATGATTGTGCAGTGAAGTAGACTGGTAATGACAGAGTCTATTCTTTTTGTTGTCATTCAGTAATAAGTAGTTGTAAATCCTGAAAAAAAAAAAAAAAAAATTTCAGGGAAGTAGTTTCTTGAGCCAACCTGGTGTCCACAGGAAGGTAAAGCCGGCAATCCCCCACCCCTAAACAACCCTTCCCATCGACTCCCTAACTGGACTGTGGATACTTGGGTGCCAGCTCGACAGATTTTTTTGTTTTTAAATTTAAAGATATATAGTAGTGAACAGTCAGATGTGTACTGTAGGAATGCCTTGCTGGGGGATTTTCCGGACCCCACCAGCAAGACAGTAGAAGTGTCATTACCAGGGCTACTAAATATGTTAATGTAGTTGGGCTGAGGTGCCAGAGTATGTTTTTTTTTTGGTGGGCCTATCTCGCAACCAGGGATAGGCGAGGCGATTTTTAACGCACGCTCCTTAAAACCAAGCGGTGGTCGTGAGCCCTAGTTTTAAGTAATTGGTTGTGTTTAGTTTTAAGGTTCATATGTCCATGTGACACCCACCCTACTATCAGGGTGACAATACTTCATGTATTTGCGTACTTTATGCACTTTATGTCCCCCGTGCCTGTTGAGCAAGTCTCAGGACGGTCAGCGGACTGATCACGAAAAGGGCCACCGCATTTACCGTGTAACGGCTCCCAAGCATCACTAGGCGTAAGGGCAGTCTTTTGGCGTCTGAGCCCCTAGCGGTGGGCGGGCTATCCACCCCCAAAATTCAACTTTGTTGACTTCTTCCAATTCATAAACCTTTGGAGCATTTTTTTTTTTTGTGTATGTGTAAGCACCTCAGTCCCGACATAGGGTTACATACTTATATAGACTGATGTATGCCAACAAAGATATTGTTTTCTTTTTTTGTTTTGTTTGTTTTCACTTCAATGTAAGTAACGTGTGGGCCAGTGAACCCAATGTAGAGGAAGTTTTGTTTGTTTAGGTCAGTAGATAGTGTTGTAGATAATTCAAGGTGATTTTTTTTAATTTTCTTTGGTATTAATAGGAGAGGTAGTAGTGTTGCTTGTGACTTGTTATGACGTTTTGGTACCATTTTGTAATTTTAGAATGTAGGCTGTAGTTCCATAACATGTTATTGAAAGCTAATTGGTTGTTTGTTGTTAATTGTTATTGAAGCTAATTTGTTATTGTTTAAGGGCCGTGTTGGGCCAGTATTAGGGAGACGGATAGACTAGCCACACTGAGGGGTGACTGACCTACGGCGGCCCCAAGTGAAAGCTCGTGCGGCTTCACCAGAGCGAGCAAGTAGCGTTCAAAATCTAAATGCGCCGAAAAATATATTTTTTTCTTATATATTGAAAATTGTACTAAATATTTGTAGAACCTTCGGTGCAAGTATACTAAATTTATTTGTCAAGATTAAATATCCCAAACTAACTGGCAAGTCTATCAGTCTAACTGACGGTTGTTGAATGAATTGGCCCTTGTTCGGGTTCGTCATGTACGTTAAGGGTTTGTCACATTGTGGGCTACCAAAGGTAATCGTTGTCTTCTTTTATTCCATGTTATTAACCGTAGATTTAGTATAGTCTTAATGAGTCATGTTGCTGGTCCGATTGATCTTGCATTCTTTTACTTGTAATGTACATTCCCTCTTTGCTGAGTAGGTAATGTTGCTGCCATAATGTTTCTATGTTCTTTTTTTTTGTATGAGAATTCTGTTCAGTGTAAGTTTGTTGTAATGCTTGTTGTTTAAGTCATGTCATGTAAAAGGGGAGAGGACGGTTAATTCGGTTAAATGGAAGTTTGCAAATTTAAATTCAGGATCGGCTCGGTTTTCTCAATTTCAGTAAAAACACAAAAAAAAAAAAAAAAAAAAAAATTTTATTTTTGTTTCCAAATTAGACCCAGTGATTCGAATGCATCCACTCGTGTGTCGTAAAATTTAATTTGACGCAGGAACGCCCTGGCTCACTCATGCAGGAGGACAGTATCTCACGGTGCTCCTTGAGTACCGCATGCTGAGGGCAGCATGATCTACAGGTGGGGGGAGTGTAACACTCCGGCGTTCATACCCCCAGGAATAAACTTTAATAATATTCTACACTGAGTTAAAGTACTCAGGACTCAACGATCGACCATTGATTAATTGATTATTTTAATCACAGTTGTCTGCAGTTAATAATCTGGATAACAGATATACATCTCAACATTAATACCAATTTTAAAAGTATTCATTAACATCAGGAATTATGAGTGTCAACGCCAGAGGCAAAGGTGCAGGCCTTTTGTCACACGCTGTATATGCATTCGAATCCTCATCGCCGTCAGCAAAGCCGGTGTTTCTCACCACACGTGCATGTGTGTGACGCTGAGGAATGCGCGCTATCAGCAATGTTCGCGCATGTGACAACCATGTACGCGCAGTTCCCAGCCAAGAACCGAGTTAGTTTTGTTTTAATGACCAAAGTGATCGTTGGCGGCAGCACTGGTCGGGGCTCGACTCGATCAGGTGCTGTACGCTGATTGGCCGAGAGCCTCAAGTTTGCGTGGCGGGGATGGCGATCTCGGCGCAGTCACTATCCGGTCGTCGCGTCGCCAAGTTAGGCGTACTCCTCTCCTCTTTCTAAAGAAATACTCATTCGGTTGTCCAAATTTAATTTAGTCTAAACTTGTGTTTTTTTTTAAAGTATTGTAAAGTGAATTCATTCTTTTGTTTTAACGGAAATAAATCACTAACTTTTGTTGTTAAATACTCGATTTCTTTTATTGAGAAAACACCACTCCTGACCCACTGTCTTCAAGAACTTCAAGAACTAGCTCCCACTGACCACGGCGGTGATATAAATACCTTGCAGCCACGTTTGGACCTGAAATCGGTATGCTAGGTCCCTACACTGTTGTGCTATTCATATATACCCATGTGTTTACTGGACCCTTGTTTTAAGGGTTTTATAAGGTCGTTTACAGAATCATGGTAAGCCTCGAGCGGAAGTTTGTATGTATGGCCTATACATACCTTGCAGCCACGTTGTACCTGAAATCGGTATGCTAGGTCCCTACACTGTTGTGCTATTCATATATACCCATGTGTATCCTGGGACCCTCGTTTTAAGGGTTTTATAAGGTCGGTTATAGACGCGTTTTTAGCCTCGAGTCAAAGTTTGTATGTATGGCCATATACATACCTTGCAGCCACGTTTGGACCTGAAATCGGTATGCTAGGTCCCTACACTGTTGTGCTATTCATATATACCCATCTGTATACTGGGACCCTCGTTTTAAGGGTTTTATAAGGTCATTTACAAGGTCATGTTTAGTCTTGAACAAAATTTCGTAATTTATGTGTGGCCTTAAACATACCAAGCAGCGAGCTTTGGACTTGAAATTGGTTTGCTTCCTCTCCTACACTCTTATTCTACCCAGACTTACCTATGTGTATACTGGGACCCTTGTTTTAAAAGTTGTATAATTAGATTAACTCACCCATGTTTAACCCCGAATGAAAGTTTGTATGTATGGCCATATAAATACCTTGCAGCCATGTTTGGACCTGAAATCGGTATGCTAGTTCCCTACACTGTTGTGCTATTCATATATACCCATGTGTATACTGGGACCCTCGTTTTAAGGCTTTTATAAGGTCATTTACAAGGTCATGTTTAGTCTTGAACAAAATTCGTAATTTATGTGTGGCCTTAAACATACCTAGCAGTGAGCTTTGGGCTTGAAATTGGTCCGCTTCCTCTCCTACACTCTTATGGAGTTTAATATTTACTTGACTAATTTAATAAAAAAACCTCATTTAATCTGTTTGAGCGAACATTGGATTACAGCACAGAATGAATTTCTATTAAATAAACTATCAGGCTATAACTTAAATTCTGTTTATCTAAGGCAATATCAGACTAAAGGTGGAGTATGTATATTATCTAAAACAAATCTACCAGTTAAAGACAAATCAGATATTTCTTCATTTTGTGTGGATCTATTTTGAGTGTTGTGGTTTAGAAGTAGTGTCATCGGCACTCATACTGGTGTTGTGTATTTACAGGCCTCCTCATAATGACAAAACAAGTCTAAATATTTTTTTCAAAAGTTAAATCAATTGCTACAATATATTGTCTTAAAATATCCAAAACATACCATTTTCTGTGCGGGAGATTATAACTGTGATCTTTTAAAAAGTGAGCCACACACTTTAAAACTTAAAGAAATTTTAGAGAGTTTTAGATTAAATATAACAATAACCAAGCCAACTAGAATTTTTAAATCAAGTAAAACTTGTATAGATAATATCTTTACTAATGCAGATCTGACACTTTGTGCAACTAATGTTTGTGATGTTGACCTCTCAGACCATACATGCCAGTTTTTAAGGTATGATACACCTACAGTAATGACCACAAAAAATAAAATCTTTGCATGTAGAAATTACAGTGGAAAGAATATTTCTAAGTTTATAACCACTTTGAACAATGAGACATGGAATTTCTTACATACAATGTCATGCAATGATCCTAACATATTGTACGAAATGTTTTTAAATGTAATTAAATACCACTTTGATAGCATATTTGAAGTTGTACACAGAAAAAGAAGGTTACATTGTAAGACTAGCAAAGAATGGGTAACAACCGGTATTAGAATCTCAAGTATAAAAAAGAAAGAGCTTCATTGTTTAGCTAAAACCTCTGATGATAAATTGTTTTTAAGCTATGTAAAGCAATATAAACGGGTTTTTAAAAAAGTAGTTAGGGCAGCAAAAATGTTAAGCAATTCAAAAAAACTATTACACTCAAACAATAAGGTTAAAACAGCTTGGCAAATTGTTAAATTTGAAACTAATAAGGAAGATTTGCCTAAGAAAATAGACAAAATACAAACTAACAATGGTAGGTTTAAAGATCCAAATAAAATTGTTGAAATTATGAATGATTACTTTTTAAACATAACTAAAAGTTTACACTTGAATCCAAGTAATACTGAGGCTTTATCAAGGTTAAAAGAATGTCACATTGGTCAAACCATTTCTTGCTCTTTTTCAGATTTGAAACTGTACAACCGAAAGACATTGAAATTTTGATTAGAAATTTGAAACCATTAAGGTCATCTGGATGGGATGGGATACCACCTTTTATAATAAAGAAATGCTCTAAATCATTAAGTCACCCACTTAGCTTCATAATTAATCAATCCTTAAAAAAAGGGATATTTCCTGACCTCTTAAAATATAGTATCGTAAGACCTCTTTTCAAAAAGGGAGATCAGACTAAACTCGAAAATTATCGTCCAATATCTATTTTACCGGCATTTCAAAAATATTTGAAAAGGTATTGCATAAACAAATCGTTAACTATTTTGATTCAAATGAGCTATTACATGATAAACAATTTGGATTTAGAAAAAGTAGAAGCACATCTGACGCAATTTATGAATTGATAACAACTTAAACTGAAGCTGTTGATGGATCACAGTATGCAGTTGGCCTCTTCTGTGATCTATCAAAAGCTTTTGACTGTGTTAACTTTGAGATTCTTTTACAAAAGCTTAAGTTTATGGGGTTTAGAGGAACAAGCTTTGATCTTATGAAATCGTATATTTTAGACAGAAAGCAGAAAGTTAGACTCATTGATCAAAATATAGATTCTGCCTTTAAGACAGTAACGGAAGGTGTTCCTCAGGGGTCCATTCTGGGCCCACTGCTCTATGTTATTTATGTAAATGATCTACTTTGTTCAAAACTCCATTCAATCTAATCATGTATGCCGATGACACAACATCCATCATTCATAGCAAAAATCCAAATCTTTTAGAAACATACTTAAAAAACGACATTGACATTTTAAAAAACTGGTTCGTAGCAAATAATCTTCATCTAAATCAAGAAAAAACACAAATCTTAAACTTTCATACCAATTATAAAAATAGTACAAAATCCGAGTTTCAACCACTGGATGGTGTGATTCCACAAGTATCAGTATGTAATTTTCTTGGTATCAGGATAGACTCTTCATTTACTTGGAAAATGCACATTGATCATCTTGTCAATAAACTAAATAAAGCTTTCTTTATCATTCTCACTCTTTCAAAATTAGTTGATTTCAGCACTCTAAAAATGGTTTACTATGCATATTTTTATTCTAACTTAATCTATGGAATTGAATTTTGGGGGAACTCAAAAGACATAAATAGGATTTTCTTGATTCAAAAAAAAGTATTGAGAGTCATTGCTAAAGTCAAACCTAAAACTTCCTGTAGACATATTTTTAAGGAATTTGATATTTTGCCTGTACCATGTGTTTATATTTATAGAACATTACTCTTTGTAAGAAAAAATTTGAGTAAATTCAGTAATCCACAAACCAGTAGATATAATTTTAGAAATAACAGTCTACTGCACTACCCCATTCACAGTACTAATTTATTGTCAGATAATATGCATTATATGGGGAAAAAATTATATAACAATTTACCTTGCCATATAAAAGAGTCAAAAACTGAAAAACTGTTTGCCCGTAATGTTACTATTTTACTTAATACAAACATTTTTTATAGTGTGGAGGAATATCTAAATAACACGAATTAGACTGATTTTTAAAGACAAAATGTATAAGCTTAGGCCTATTTATAACTTTTAATGTTATTGATCACATTGCTTTTTAATGTTAATGTTGTTTGATTTTAGTTATAAGAATATGGACTTTGACAAGTCACCTGCCAAGTGAGTGTATTACTCTGTTGTATTTGGTGTTATGTGACAAATGTAAATAAATAAATAAATATTCTACCCAGACTTACCTATGTGTATACTGGGACCCTCGTTTTAAAAGTTGTATAATTAGATTAACTCACCCATGTTTAACCCCGAATGAAAGTTTGTATGTATGGCCATATACATATATACCTTGCAGCCACGTTAGGACTTGAAATCAGAATGCTTGGTCCCTACAGTGGTTTGCTACCTGGATATAACCATGTCTATACTGCGACCCTGGTTTAAAAGGTTTTATAAGGTATAGTTTGCTGACCATAGTTTAATCTACCTCAACCCAACCAAAACTTTATATTAGTTTTTGAGTTTGTTGGAGCCGGTCTACGCGTGATCAACAGTGTTCGTGGCGCTGCATGGTGGAGAACGGTGGAGTCATGAAGGTAATGAATCATGGGGTAATGATTTGTAGAGTAAATAGTATACGGATTTGGGGGTTTGCATGGAGTCAACTTTGTCGTTTAACTGCCACACTGAAAATTGTATTGCATCTGCAAGTAAAATGATGGGTTTTATTATGAGACAGAGTTTATACTTTAAGAATGTTGAGACATTAATAAAGCTTTATAACTCTTTGGTCAGGTCGAGGCTGGAGAGGGGAGCCATTGTGTGGAATCCTATTAATGTTACCGAGCAAGAAACAATAGAAAGAGTTCAGAAGAGATTTTTAAGATTTTTATACTTTAAATGTTTTAATGTGTATACATATGCGGTTCCATACAGTGAGTTGCTTGGGTTGTTGGGGTTCCGGAGCTTGGCTCTGAGGAGAACACTCATGAGTCTAATTTTCCTGCACAAGTTAATGCGTGGCGAGGTGGATGATATTGCTAGCTGGCGGTCCTGTCGTTTCGCGTGCCAAATTTCAACAGCAGAACCAAGTTGTTTTTCTCTCCTCCATACTCCCGAACGTCGGCGCATGCGTCCTCGCCCCTTTACCGGGTGATGAGGTCTTATAACTCTATTATTGCTAAGGATTCTAACATCGACATTTTTGTTGACACTAAAAGTGTATTTAAAGCCAGATGTCTGGCAATACTGCAGGAATGATGATGACTTTTATGTAATTTAATCTAGTTAGGTTTATTTATTATATATGTTATTGTTATTATGTTATAAATAACTATGTTATTGTATTTTATTGTTAATATGTTCTGTTTGTTAAATAAACCAAAGTAATTTTTAATGTTTCATTGTATTTCACAATATTTATTATAAAAAAGTTATTTAGTCTGTAGAATATAATTTATCGAAGAATGAAGTGAAAGAAGAAAACCGGTTTTACTTACTTAATGGACTTATTAATAGTATATGAACTGCTTCAATGTAAATGGTATTCTTTACTGTATTGGAGCATGTAAATAAAATAAAATAAAATAAAATACAGTGAAAATAAAATATGTTATGAACTTAATACACAATAAGAACACAATTTAAAAACTAATAGATTAAAATATGCAGTGTAAAAAAATCTATTCATATTTAAATGTAAAATCTTTCAATGCTCTACCGAAAGAAGTTAAATGATTATCAAAAGAAAAATTCAAGAGTTACATCAAACTATTATTAACAGAAAACTGTCTCTATTCAACAAATGAATATTTTTAAATAGTTGTAAATTAGCAGCCTATATATGTGCATAAGTATTTATATATATTATATGTTGTAATGCATCAGTTATGCCTCATACAATAAAGATTATTATTATTATTACTAGTATGCGTGTTGCTCGAAATTGAGCAATTTATTTAAATGCAGTACAAATGTTACATCCAGCCAAATCACTGTGAATATCTTTAATCGCCAATATACACGTATTTACAGCTGATTATTAAAAGATGTTTCAAATGCTTTATTCACTACCAATGTTATTTAAATGGGAAATTTTGATTTCAATTGTGGATAGCGCTTTTATTTTCAGTCCGACTCTAATAAATTTTTGGCGGAAACAACTACAGACCAAGCCCTATCCAACGACACCAAAAACTTGAAAATCAGTTGACAATTAATTGACTGACTTGCCAAGTTAAATCACTCTTAATCATTGCACAATGATTTACCAATGAATTATGATCATTTTTAATTACTTTTAAAATACTTGTAAACTGATGGTTTTGCTGCTTGGGATGGTATAATTACATACATACATACATACATATACACACGCACATAACTTGTACACACACATATATATATATATACATATATATATATATATATATATTATATATATATATATATATATATATATATATATATATATATGAGTGTGTGTCTGTGTGTCCGTGTATGTGAATATTATAACTTTTGAATGGAACCTCCGATTTTGATAAAATTTGGTACAGGAATGTAAGGCAGCATTTACTTATTTATTTAGTGTGAGGCAGGTTTTTTTGCTTTATTAAAATTAAATTTTGAAATTCAAATAATTGAACTTAGACCACTTATAAGAGCTAAAAAACAAACAATTTAGTATTTTGAATAAATGGTTATGGAGAAAATCCAAAAATATATTTTTCATGGTAATCTTATGGGAAATCAACAAACTTAGATCTTGCTCATTTATTGACATATCTTGTGTGGTATGTACATTGGAAAGCGTTTAACTTAGGCCTATATATACCGGAACTTAGCAAACCAACGGGGTTTATGGGGAAAATAAAAAGAATACCATAATGATAAAATTTTGTATGTAAGTACAAGTACATTCGCTAGGTAAGATTTAAATACACAGTTTGACAAAATATGTCAAACGTTGGGAGTTTCCGGCCACCATCGTTACTATTGGGGCAACATAACTCGCAGTATGTGCTGTCCCTAACGCTCGTCCTAGATACAGCACAGGCTGGGAGCCGAACAGTTACGACGATGGCTGGAACTTCCCGACCCGACCTCGAATTAAAGTGTGCTAGATCTAGACGCTCGGCTTTGAAAGCATGTAGGGCACAGCCCTGGGGGCCAATGCGAATTAAAATGTGATTCTGCTCATGTAAAGGACGATAACTTTCTAATGGTATGCACGGATTTCTCCTACAATGCATACTAGCTGAGAAAAAAGGAGGAAAATAAACATGCTTGCCTATTAATATATAGATATATATATTAATATATAGTTTTCTACAGGTTTATAACAATGGAAAATAAACTATAAACAATTAATCCAAATAGTGAATACCTACCTTTCAATTTAATTCCCACAACAATAATTGTGGCTAAATTATTTACATTATTATTGAGCTGTTTCAACACTATTGAGCAACCGACTATAAACAGTTAGCATGCGTTTAATTTCTTAAGAAATATTTTCAGATGTTTTGTGTTTATTACATTGTTTATTATTTTTCACTTTTAATTTGTTTTAAATTACATAATTATTGCATATGTCCGATACAGAGATCTATGATCAGGAGAAATTTCCATGAGTCTATGTAGATGTAGGGTAAATTTTGGAATTGTTTTACTTGTAACTGTAGAGAGGAATTGGTGAGTAGTTTTTATTAAAATTTAATAACTTGTGTTTTAATACAATAAATTAAGATTTAATAATTTTTTCGTTTCACTGCCCAATTGTAATCTGTTGCATTTTAAGGCAAAGTCATACATGTCGCTTATCATCGGGGGGAAATCGTTGACCAGTATCAGTAGGATTAAGGGAAATATTAGGAGTCAATATATTTTGTGCACCCCTGAATTATTGTTTCTGTTTCTTTTTCCCAATCAGGCAATAAAAAGTGCCTATAACTGGTTTTTACAAAAATTAAGGGGATGTAGGGGAAAAAATCAAGGAAAGACAACTACTTGAAGAGATGGGTACGTTATAGTACATAACATAAAAAATATAAAAAAATTACAGTAAACGGACCAGTATTGGACTGTTCAAGGAGAGGGGGGAGTTAAACATCAACTTGCCGCTATATTTTAATAACTAAAATGGTTTTAATGGATCAAGTTGACCCCTGGAAAGTTTTAGCGAATTTCCCTATAGGGAATACGCTATTACGGTAGTAGTCACGGTAAGACTTAGGCCCGGGACCATGATACTTTTTCGTTTTGAGGTCCCTAGAAGCCAAAAACACCGTTTGTTCAAATTGATATATATGTATATATATATATATATATATCTATGTGTCCGTGAACACGATAACTTTTGAACGGAACCTTCGATTTTGATGAAATTTGGTACAGGGGTGTAAGCCAGCGTCTACTAGGTTGAGTTCGCGAACCAGAATGATCGGACCATGGGAACGGGGTTTTATGGGGTTTCAAAAGGGTTAAAAATGGGTTTTTGGCTTTTTTTACTTTTATTTAGAAAATTCAACAATTTTAACTTAAACCATTTAAAAGAGCTTAAAAAAACAAACAATCTAGTGTTTTGAATTTTTTACCTAGCTTAAATGGTTATGGAGAAAATCCAAAAAGTATGCTTTCCATGTTATTCTTATGGGAATTCAACAAAACCTTCTATCTATCTTATTTATTGACATGTCTTGATAAAATTTTGTATGTACATTCATTAGGAAGCGTTTAACTTATATTTGCTTAGAAAACCCATATGGCGGCAAACCTACGTACTCACCCCCATAGGGTTTATGGGGAAAATAAAAAGAACACCATAGCCTTATAAAATTTGGTATATACAATCACTAGGTAGGGTTTAACTTATATTTACCAACAAAACCCATATGGCGGCAAACCTACATACTCTCATCCCCATAGATTTTATGGGGAAGTAGAAAATATACCAAAATTCCACTGGAAATTCGCTGAGTACGCAGGTCTGCTGCGACGGGGGTATTTTTTAGATTATTTTATAAATATTGTCTCCAACATGTACTACTCTTTTATGGACCAATAAAATAAAATCATACACAAGTATGTATTTTCAAGTCAAATTTCATACATAAAGCTTTACATAAAGTACATATTTTCGTTTGAGACTAATCATGGATTTCTATACCAGTTTATAAAACCTTTTATACAAGGGTCGCAGTATGCATATGGGTATATCTGGGTAGCAAAACAGTGTAGAGACCTAGAATACTGATTTTAAGTTCAAACGTGGCCGCAAGGTATGTATATTGCCATACATACAAACTTCGCTCGAGGCTAAAACACGGTCTGTAAACGACCTTATAAAACCCTTAAAACGAGGGTCAAAGTATACATGGGTATATCTGGATAGCACAACAGTGTAGGGACCTAGCATACCGATTTCAGGTCCAAACGTGGCTGCAAGGTATGTATATGGCCATACATACAAACTTTCGTTCGAGGCTTAACACGGCTCTGTAAACGACCTTATAAAACCCTTAAAACGAGGGTCCCAGTATACACATAGGTAAGTCTGGGTAGAATAAGAGTGTAGGAGGGGAAGCAGAACAATTTCAAGTGCAAAGCTCACTGCTCGGTATGTTTAAGGCCACACATAAATTACGAAATTTAGTTCAAGACTAAACATGACCTTGTAAATGACCTTATAAAACCCTTTAAACAAGGGTCCCTTTATACACATGGGTATATCTGGATAGCAAAACAGTGTTGGGACCTACCATACCGAGTTCAGGTCCAAACGTGGCTGCAAGGTATGTATGTGGCCATACATACAAACTTTCGCTCGAGGCTTAACACGGGTCTGTAAACGACCTTATAAAACCCTTAAAACGAGGGTCCCAGTATACACATGGGTATATCTGGATAGCACAACAGTGTAGGGACCTAGCATAACGATTTCAGGACATAACGTGGCTGCAAGGTATGTATATGGATATATATACAAACTTTCGCTCGAGGCTTAGCACGGGTCTGTAAACGACCTTATAAAACCCTTAAAACGAGGGTCCCAGTATACACATAGGTAAATCTGGGTAGAATAAAAGTGTAGGAGAGAAGCAGAACTATTTCAAGTCCAAAGCTCACTGCTAGGTATGTTTAAGGCCACACATAAACTACGAAATTTTGTTCAAGACTAAACATGACCTTGTAAATGACCTTATAAAACCCTTAAAACGAGGGTCCCAGTATACACATGGGTATATATGAATAGCACAACAGTGTAGGGACCTAGCATACCGATTTCAGGACCAAGCATGGGTGCAAGGTATTTATATGGCCATACATACAAACTTTCATTCGGGGTTAAACATGGGTGAGTTAATCTAATTATAAAACCCTTAAAACGAGGGTCCCAGTATACACATAGGTAAATCTGGGTAGAATAAAAGTGTAGGAGAGAAGCAGAACTATTTCAAGTCCAAAGCTCACTGCTAGGTATGTTTAAGGCCACACATAAACTACGAAATTTTGTTCAAGACTAAACATGACCTTGTAAATGACCTTATAAAACCCTTAAAACGAGGGTCCCAGTATACACATGGGTATATATGAATAGCACAACAGTGTAGGGACCAAGCATACCGATTTCAGGACCAAGCATGGGTGCAAGGTATTTATATGGCCATACATACAAACTTTCATTCGGGGTTAAACATGGGTGAGTTAATCTAATTATAAAACCCTTAAAACGAGGGTCCCAGTATACACATAGGTAAGTCTGGGTAGAATAAGAGTGTAGGAGAGGAAGCAGACCAATTTCAAGTCCAAAGCTCACTGCTAATTATGTTTAAGGCCACACATAAATTACAAAATTTTGTTCAAGACTAAACATGACCTTTAAATGACCTTATAAAACCCTTAAAACGAGGGTCCCTGTATACACATGGGTATATATGAATAGCACAACAGTGTAGGGACCTAGCATACCGATTTCAGGTCCAAACGTGGCTGCAAGGTATGTATATGGCCATACATACAAACTTTGGCTCGAGGCTAAAAACGGGTCTATAAACGACCTTATAAAACCCTTAAAGCGAGGGTCCCAGTATACATGGGTATATCTGGATAGCACAACAGTGTAGGGACCTAGCATACCGATTTCAGGTCCAAACGTGGCTGCAAGGTATGTATATGGCCATACATACAAACTTTTGCTCGAGGCTAAACACGGGTCTGTTAACGACCTTATAAAACCCTTAAAACGAGGGTCCCAGTATACACATGGGTATATATGAATAGCACAACAGTGTAGGGACCTAGCATACCGATATCAAGTCCAAACATGGCTGCAAGGTATGTATATGGCCATACATACAAACTTTGGCTCGAGGCTAAACACGGGGCTGTGAACGACCTTATAAAACCCTTAAAACGAGGGTCCCAGTATACACATGGGTATATCTGGATAGCACAACAGTGTAGGGACCTAGCATACCGATTTCAGGTCCAAATGTGGCTGCAAGGTATGTATATGGCCATACATACAAACTTTCATTCGGGGTTAAACATGGGTGAGTTAATCTAATTATAAAACTTTTAAAACAAGGGTCCCAGTATACACATAGGTAAGTCTCTGTAGAATAATAGTGTAGAAGAGGAAGCAGACCAATTTCAAGTCCAAAGCTCACTGCTATGTATGTTTAAGGTCACACATAAATTACAAATTTTGTTCAAGACTAAACATGACCTTGTAAATGACCTTATAAAACCTTTAAAACGAGGGTCCCAGTATACACATGGGTGTATATGGATAGCACAACAGTTTAGGGACCTAGCATACCGATTTCAGGTCCAAACGTGGCTGCAAGGTATGTATATGGCCACACATACAAACTTCCGCTCGAAGCTTAACACGGGTCTGTAAACGACCTTATAAAACCCTTAAGACGAGGGTCCCAGTATACACATAGGTAAGTCTGGGTAGAATAAGAGTGTAGGATAGGAAGCAGACCAATTTCAAGTCCAAAGCTCACTGCTAGGTATGTTTAAGGCCACACATAAATTACGAAATTTTGTTCAAGACTAAACATGACCTTGTAAACGACATTATAAAACCCTTAAAACGAGAGTCCCAGTATACACATATGTATCAGTGGGTAGAAGAAGAGTGTAGGAGAGCAAGCATGCCAATTTCAAATACACAGCTCACTGCTCACCTGACATACACATGTGTATACCCAGACCCTCATTTTAAGGCTTTATAACGTGTTTTACCAAACCATGTCAGGAAAAAAAATTCGTACTTTATGTACAGCCATATACACACCAAGCAGTGAGCTGTGTATTTGAAATTGGTAAAGTACGAATTTTTTTTCCTGACATGGTTTGGTAAAACACGTTATAAAGCCCTTAAAATGAGGGTCTGGGTATACACATGTGTATGTCAGGTTAGCATACGGAGTGTATGTAACTTACCTACCATACCAATTTCAAGTCTAAAGCGACCGGCAAGGTACATATATGGCCATACAAAAAGTAAGATTTTTAGTTCGTCATGGGTTAGTGAAACACAATTTGAAGCTCTTAAAATGACAGTCAGAGTTGGACTAAACTTTTCATGATCAGGCCACATTACATTAGAATGATATATTTAATTCCAAATCTCTTTTCAGTATTAACATTTCTAAAAATATGTGTGTAGATAATTTATTTAAAAATTAACATCTTTTTACACATTGTAAATTGCTGTAAAACAAAGAATACTATTTACAAAATTTTCTTAACTTATAGTATAAAGGTGGTTTTTTAAAATCTTCACTGAGAATTTGACTGCGGTTAATGAAATCATGTTTAAAATTTTTCTTTCCAGATTAAATTCTTTCCAAAAATGTTGTAAAAAGGCAGGTATGGTTCCTCTTGCTCCTACCATGAGCCCGTAAACTTTAAATTCTTTATTTGATATTTTTCCTTATAATACGGGATGGTATTAATATAAATCGTTTCCTTTTCTACATGGACTTCGTGAGGTTGAGAATATATACATTGAATTAATATATACATTGAAGTATATCTAAGGATGTATTATATTTGTACTGTTGGTAATATTTTGTGTTTGACATACAATTGGCTTGTGTTTGGAATCAACATCTGTATTGGGAGGTAATGCAATGTTGATAATTTTACAATAAGTGTTGTTTTTAACGTTTTTTTATGATTGATAATTGCTTTAATTCATTTACTTCATCACAGTGTATGCAAATTGCAGTTGCTGTGATGGTTTCGCACACAAAAAACAAGCGCAAGACTAATTTTTAGGTTATGTAGTGCTTTGAAAATCACATGAATTAGTTGAAAATTGAAAGCGTGGATCAAAAGTTGGCAGTTTCACACCGATTATATTCCAGTAATTGAAAAAAGAGTGTTGTTTGCTTTATATTAAGTTGTAGGCCCTATGACGTTGTTTTAAAGGTTGGATATTTTATTATTAAGGCCTAGTTTTGGTTAAATTTAGATTGAAGGCCTAGATTAAATGTTGAATTTAATCTGGTTTGGTGTTTATAATTTTTAATCAACTTAGTTACAAAAAAATCTTTGCTAAAAAGTTTTTAGGCTACTTTATTTAATTACTTAGGCCTAGGCCTAATCGATATATATTATATATAAGATTCGATAATTTATCATTCATATACGATTGATGTATAGATCGATAATTTTCATTGATAGAACTTAGTTTCACTGGGAGTCAGCGAAAATGCCGCCTTCAACGTATTTTACTAACAAAATTATTGATAACATTGTTGGTAACTCCAGTGTAAACGCGCCTTTATATGTTCTTTTATATGTTCGTTGATTTTTATCAGTGAGTTTATGAGTGCTAAATTCGTGAACCTACCTCGTCTAGTAGCCTAAAAAACTGTAGAGGAAATACTTTGAGGTTAGATTGGACCAGAAATCAGTTTATCATTTTTAACACTTTGAACAAGGGAAATTGAATCCTAAATACTGATAATTTCCATTCAAATAGGCTTTTTACAGATTAATTCACGTTTAGGGTTCACTGGCGGGTAAATTATCTGAACAACACTTAATTAACCAGGAAAACAACTCTTGTCTCTTATAAACTTTGTAACTTACTTTGTGTTTTTGTTTTTCGTTTTTCATCGTTTGTGTGGTTTTTTTCTTTTTGGCAGTTTTCGTTTTCCACTCCACACACAGCCCACACGGGGATAGTGCTGGTTTCACCACATCCCAGTTAGTCATTCGGTAGTCGTTGTAGAGTATCGAATTGAATGTGTAGAGTATCGAACTGAATGTCAGCGTATCGACATCATTTCGGCTACGTCGTTGTCTGTTCACTGCTCAGACCAGACCAGACCACTTTCACTTTCTCTTGTGATTTTCTGTTTGCTCTCTTTAACCAGAATAAATAATCATATCAGAATTTAACAGAATAATTACATTACATCTGACATGTCTGAAACGTGATTTAAAAAGACGTTAAAATACGCAATTCTACACAACTTTTTGTCTTACTTCTTACTTGGGATAGGCCTAAATTTTTTATAACCTAGTCGTTTACTGTTAGAGTTGCTAGAAGCAATTAATAGCTCAATTATTTCGCTCATCATTTTAATATATTCCAATAAGGTATGAAGTAACTTTGCCTCACTTTTTAAAGAACTGTCCATTTTGGGAATTGTTCAGATTTATTCTTACTCTGTAAAAATAGTTATATCCTTTGGTGATCAAATAAATAAAGTAAAATAAAGAAACACAAATTTTGGAAAACTTTAGGCAGACCTAAAGTATTTAGGGCCTTTGCCTATCTTGCTGAACAACCGCCTAGTATTAGTGACGCAGAGGCTTTGGTTTTGCCTGATAATAGGCTAGTCTCACCACTGTATCACATTTAACTATAGCCACTTATCCGTTAGCACTATTCGATTCATTGGGTAAACACAATCTAGACGCTTTTCCCTTACAGCATCCATCTATATCTATATATTTAAAACACAAAGTTAAAAAAACCTTTGGACACTTCGTCTGTGACTTCTACTGGACCGATTTACATGCGGGTTGTACCAAAATAAACGTTTTCGGTTCTATATTAGCAGGTTTTATTTGTATTTCAAAAATATTTACGTTAAATCTGTCTAAAATGAAAAATAAACTTTTCTTATGGAGATTTAACATGGGGAAAAAAGCCAACATTTTCAATCCTTTGGACAGTTCGTCTGAGACTTTTACTGGACCGATTTACATGAGGGTTGTACCAAAATAAACGTTTTCGGTTCTATATTAGCAGGTTTTATTCGTATTTTAAAAATATTTACGTTAAATCGGTCAAAAATTAACAACAAACTTTTCTTATGAAGATTTAACATGGGGATAAAAGCCAAAATTTCCAATCCTTTGGGCAGTTCGTCTGAGACTTCCACTGGACCAATTTACACACAGTTTGTACCAAATAAAACGTAAACCTTTGTATATTAGCAGATTTTATTTACTTTAACGTTATCTTACTTCCTTAAATTAAAAATATTGACATTTTCAAACCTTTACAATTTATTTATTTTACACGCTTTCGATCAGCTGATTGTAAACACACGAGGTGTTTAGGCTAAATACAGTGGATGAGCAAAAGCTCATGAAGGATTTGGTTTATTATGGCCATTACCTAAAAACGTTTACAATTATTATGATGTGTTGTCATTTATGAAAAGAAAGTTGCTTAATCATATAATTAACGTTATCTTACTCCCTTAAATTAAAAATGTCGACATTTTCAAACCTTAACAATTTATTTATTTTACACGATTTCAATCAGCTGATTGTAAACACACGAGGTATTTTGTCTAAGTACAGAGTGGATGAACAAAAGTTCATGAAGGATTTGGTTTATTATGGTCAGTACCTAAAAACGTTTACAATTATTATGATGTATTATCCTTTAAATGGAAAGAAAGTTGTTTAATTATGTAAAATAGCTGATTGCTTTAAAATTAAGACTAAATTGTAAAGGTTTAGTTCAAATAAATTGCTCACATTTGTATTTAAAGAAACTGATGTATCGGAAATTCTTTGTGCAATCAATTTGTCGTTTGCAACGTTGTAATGCTTTACATTTATTTCCCTTTACAACAGTATTGGCGCAGTCGGTAGCTTGACTTACTCCAAACCAGACGGCCCGGGTTCCAGATCCATCCTCACTAATATACTTCTTGTAATGTGTCCAATAACGGCGTCTCTAATAAATGTTTTACTGATGGTACCAATATCTATTTTAAGCAAAATAGATACATTACAATATTTATAGGCCTTTTCAAACTCTCAAAACTTATTTATTAAACTAACAAGTTTACAAATTGATAGTTTATGCTTGCTTATTTTTTTTATGTTTTAACCAATATAACGCTTTGATTAGGCTACTAAGGTTTAGGCCTAAGTAAACAATAGATTTTTTATGTTTATAAGATACTAAAGAGTGTCTGTGTTACATAGTAAGGGTGCAGCATTATTGTTTTTAAGGAATATGCCCATAGACCTACTTTTTTTCAGACACTCCAACTAAAATTATGTAATTTTCTGTGAAATAAATTTGTATTATTTAAATTTGGATAGTTATTGAAACTTGCACACTACAGCATAAATATTGCGATATGAAAGTGGTTATAAATGGTTTCTCTACGTTCTATCCTACCCTAATACACCAATATTTGTTAAAGCCAACCATCATAAGTTACAACACTCTACGCCTTTCCTAATTCTTGAAAAAAAAAAAAAAAAAAAAAAAAAACTGTTAAGAACAATTTATCCAATAGGCCTACAAGTGGATATTGGTCTACTTATTTCTGATGTTGTTGAACCTAATAGAACGGTTTCCTTAGGCTAATTAGGTTTGCGCCTACCTAAACAATCGAATTGACATGTTTATAAAATACTAAAGAGTAGGGCCTATAAGTACAAGGATGCAACATTATTGGTTTTAAGGAATAGGCCTACTTTTCCGACGCTCCAACTAAAATCGTAGTATTTTCTGTAAAATATATTATTGTTCTTGGTAGGGCAGTTCAAAGAAGTACATTTTATAGACTACCTTACATGTTTGCACTATTATAGCGTTTCATTTACCACTAATGGAGCCATATCCGTCGAGTATCGACGGGCAACAACTAGTATAACTTAAAGCTTAAAAAAGCATATGAGGGTATAAACAGTTTAATTCTCATGTTGTATTTGACTACTGTACCACAACTTCGTATTTTTCTTCACCTTTGACGAAACCAGAAAAACAACCATTACTATCAATTTTAAATGATTCTAAGTGACGATCACAAATATCCTCCATTTTGCAGCATTGAAATTCGATTTTTGTGTTCGAGTCCGAGTTCAAATTCATATTCGATATGAATGATACTTCGATACTCTGTAGTTTCGGTTGGCCACTACCGAATCTACCGAATGACTAACTGGGATGTGGTGAAACCAGCACTATCCAGCACACACACATCACACTTCTTTCTTTTTCTTTTCTTTCTTTCTTATTTGCTTTCGCAGGCTGGACTAAAAGTCATGAAGCCTCTTATTCATTTAACACATCAACACATCATCACACTTTTTAAAGATTTTTTTCTTTTCTTTTTTTTTCAACGCCCACGACCACGGCAACAACGAAGTGCAGAGTAAGGCTGGCGTGGATTTGTACATGGTGCTCCTCTCAAAACTCCTGAATTATACATAGCAAAATATCTTTATCGCAAACTTTGACAATAATTTATTAATCATCAAATCCGTGCTCTGCTGTCTGGAAAGTCATCCGAGCTGAGACTGGGACTGCCTCCAGTAGGTCAACCTCTGTGTCTCCGGATGTGCTGAATGACTTCTTTATAGACTCTATTCAAGCTGTGAGAGATGGCTTGGGAGATCCAGAGAGTCCAGAGTCATCTATCAAGGGGGATGTTCAGTTGATGAACATCCCCCAAACTCAAAACCAGTTCCAATGGAGACTGTTCAGTTGTAATGAGGTTTATTGTGTAGACCAAAATTTTAAAAACTCTCATAGTAAGAATGTATATAATTTATCAAGTGTCTTTGTGAAGTCTGTTATTAGTACTATATTATGGCCTCTTAATTTTTGTTTAAATCATGTTTCTTGCAAGGTATTTTTCCATTTTGCCTGAAGAAGTCGAAGGTTGTGCCTGTTCAAAAGAAGGGCGCATGGGACGAACCAGGGAGCTTTAGGCCCTTGTACCCATCATATCGAAAATATTTGAATCCCACAAAAAACTTATGAAACACCAGTTATATTTCTACCTTGAAGATGGTGGCTTGCTCTCGGCCTCCCAGTATGGTTTTCGGACTGGCTTATCGACTGTGGATGCCGTGTTGATGCACTCATTAAACACGTCTTGATTTCCTTTGAGTCGAAGTCGAAGAGCTTTGCTGGGGCCACTTTATGTGACCTCAGTAAGGCCTTTAACACCGTAGACCATGACGTGTTGCTTGCCAAGTTAGATCACTATGGCATCAAGGAAATCCATTTGCAGCTTCTCCGATCAGGCTTGGGGGGAACGGGAACAGCTGGTCTCTGTCAACGGTTTGAGTTCCCAGTCTCGTCCTGTATTTCATAGTGTTCCGCAGGGGTCTGTCCTTGGGCCCCTGTTATTTGTAAGTATGATAAAAGACCTGCCTTCTTATGTAGAAAGTAGTTTCATATGCTATGCAGATGACACAACACTTGTTCATAGGTCTGACTCCATTCCAAATCTTGTGAATGCCATACAGCGATCCTTGACCCAATCAGGCAGCGGTTTGGTTCCAGGCTATTTTTTTTGTCCCTGAGAATGATGCAAAAACTCAGTCTATTAATTTTAGTCTAAGAAACTCAGAACATGATTCAACTACTGCCAAGTTGTTATGGCTTGCCATAGATTCTAAGTTGACCTGGAGCTCTCAAATAACGCTTGTTTGTAGCAAACTTTCAAGAGTATTGTAAGTTTTAAGAAACCTGAACACCTGTGTAAATAAATCTTGCTTTAAAAGCTTACCAAGTTTGCTTTCAGGGGACGCTTTTGTTTCTCACACTCTGGGAAGGTGCAGCTGAAATTTACAGATCGAGATGTCGAGGTGCTTTCCGGGAGCTTGGGCTGCTAACACTGGCCGAGCTGTACATTCTAGAGCTGTCTCTCTTCTGTAAATTCAAAACCAATCTCACACAGGGACATGATGTACACAATTACAATACAAGGTCTAGAAATGTATTTAGAACGGCACGGCACAGGTTGGCAGCAATGGAGTTCCTTCCCTCCTTGGCAGGTGTTTCCATATTAAATAGGATCCCGGAGAGCATCAGATTCGAAAATTCTGAGCCAAAATTCAAATCAAAATTAAGACGCTTTTTAGTGTCGAACGTGTTCTACTCGGTGGGCGAGTTTATGGACCATACACGGGGTGGAACACGGGGTGAAACGCTGGCTTGAGCTTCGAAGCTTCTCTAGATCTTCACTTTTGTCACTTTTCTTTTGCTTTTTTGAATGTGATCCGGCTGGTGCTTGGTTTTAAGTCAAATGTAAATCTTGTCTCTCTTTATGTAACTATTTTATTGACGCTTGCTATGCAAATATTGTATTTGTCTTCCAGCAATAAAGATTTATTATTATTATTATTATTATTATAGATTATCGCTGATCCAGAAAAAGGCAATTAGGCTCCTGATTGGCTGATGCTGAGTATGATGCTCCTTGTAGGCCTCTTTTATGAAAGAAGGAATCGACTGTTTGTAGCCTATTTGTTTTTATATCCTTATATAAAGCAAGTTTTGGTATCTTTTAACGTAGGGGTGACTGTCATGCACACAACACTAGGAATATAGAAATGATATCACTTTTGTTACTCTGAGGAAAAGTCAAAGATATTCTCGCCAGCTTAGAATGAAGCTATTAAATCATATTGCTTGTTCAGCCTGGACCCAACCGAATTCAAAATTCCAAACCAGTCTTCGGGCTCTGTTAATGTTCTCTTATACTCAGTCAACGACTTCTTCAATATTCCTAGGGAGACTGTAAGTGCTTTTTTTGACATTGTTTGATGAGTTTTGTGTTCTGTTTGTGCATGGGGTTTTTTTGCCTTGTGCATGGTTTGCCATTTGATTTGTTTTACATAAGTTAGTATTATGTTTGTGACGATGTCAATTGCATGTACATGTCTAAAAGAAAATAAAGATTTTGTTTTAGATTTTTTATTTTGATTTGATCTAACAAATCAATTACTAATTAGTAGGTACAAACAAAGTCAAACTAGATTATACATTCCTAACTGCTAAATGGCCATGACGTCATCCTGGCACACGTATACGACGTAATAAGTTTGGGCATCGCTCTCTCTGACCGTCCAAGCGGGTAGCGTTTCCTCATCGCTACCCCTGTGGATGGTGCTTCCAGCTGAAGATCAGGGGCCCAATTTTTCAATCGAGTGAGTAGTGAGTTGTTGGATTTGGTCTGGCAGCTGGTATAGCTGAGAGATCATCTTGCGTAATATTTCAGCTGCCAAAAATTGTTGTTCGTTTAGGACCACCCGGGGATTACTTGCAGCTTTAATGGAATGCTGCGGACGTGAACAACATCGCCCTCATGTTACCCATCTTACCCACTAGTAAGACAAATGATAAACACGCTGTCTCGCAACCTCTCCTTTGTGAAATTTCAACACACCTCTCCTGTTTGTCTAAACCCGTGCGTGCTTCTGCGGACAGAAAGGTGATCTTTAAGCTTAATGAAATAAAGCAAAATCGGCAAGGACCACTGAAAGTCTCTAGACCTTTCACTATGGATGAGCTGGATGCGGCGATTGATGCGATGCGAATTGGCAAAGCAGCAGGCTTGAATGGAATCTTTCCGGGGTTTATAAAACACTCGGGTAAAAATGCTAGACAGTGGCTTCTTGCAGTTTTTGACACCATAATGGAAAACGACGACTTGCCAACCCATAGCCCTCCTTAGAGTCTGTTATAAGCTGTTCGAGAGGTTGATATACAACAGAATCCTCACTGTTCTTGATTCCAGCATTCCCGAGGAACAAACTGGGTTTAGACCTGGGCGCAACTGTTGTGACCAGGTTCTAGCTCTTACTTCTTTCATCGAGGATGGTTGAAAGGATGGTGAGCGAAGACTGAAAACCTCCGTTGCTTTCTTAGATCATACTGCAGCTTATGATACTGTCTGGTGAAAAGACCTTATTCTTATTAAATTTAAAACCTGATTCCTTGCCCTTTCCTGTTGCATCTCCTCAACTCAATGCTCTCCAACAGGATGATTAAAGTATATTTGGGACGAAAGGAAAGGACTTTCAGACAACTAAAGGATGGCCTGCCACAGGGGTCAGTGCTCGCCCCACTGCTGTTTAATGTGTATACAGTCGACATTTCAGACACTCGCTCCTCAAAGTTCGTTTACGCAGATGATATAACTCAGGCTAATCAGCACAAGGAATTCCAACTAGCTAAGGAAACACTAACAAATGACCTCACGACCCTCGTTGAATACTTTAAAGCCTGGAAGCTAAATCCAAACCCAAAAAAACCGGAGTTTCTTGCTTCCACTTGAACAATAGAATGGCCCACAAAAAGCTTAAAATTGTATTTAACGGTGTTGGAGCAAAATCACAATGAACACCCACAGTATCTGGGGGTCACTTTAGATCGGTCCCTGACATTCAAAAGCTACCATCAAAAGACAGCAACCAAGGTGAGAACTATTAGGACTAACATTGTCCATATACCATCACTTTGCTGGCTCCACATGGGGAGCTAATGCACAAGCTCTGCGAACCACTGCTTCGTCCCTAGTTTACGCAACTGCTGAGATACTGTGCTCCCGTTTTTTTGTGAGGAAGGAGAGGCAGGAAAAAGCATTACACACACAGATGGCCAGCCTGTAGTGTGGGACTACCCTAAAAAATGTGTACGCCAACTAAAAAACCACCCTACTCTTTAGGAATCCAGCCTGATGGAATTGTTTGTCATATAACATCAGGCTAGGCCTAAATTAGCCTAAGCCCATTGGGCTCACTACTTGACCAGCCGCACGGTCAGGGGATCTGAGCCGCTGAGCCGCATATCGGTCAAGAACAGTCTTTTTTCTAAGAGGATGCCCCGCACGAACTGTGACAAACAATCCCAGCAGCCCTCATCCTCCAAGATCTTTTGGCAAACCAAGTCCACCGAAAATGCACCAAAAATGTGTGTGGCCTCTAGGTGGGGCCCTTCCCAACGGGTTCAGTGGAGGAAGGTATGCTCCACATTGTCGAAAAGACCCGGGCAATAAATGCAGTCCGGTGAACCGGCCTTGTCCAACCGGTTCAGATACGACCGAAAATAGCAGTGACCTGTCAGGAATTGGGTCCGGTAGTAGTCCACCCCCCCCATGCCACCGTTCCACTCATGGTTGGACCTGCTTGATAAGTCGCGCAGTCCATCGTCCTCAGCTGTCGTGATCCCAGCTGTGTTCCTACTGCTGGAAGGTTCAGGAGCGCTCCTCTGTTCTTGCCGTGTCCTTGCTTTGTCTCTGATAAATCAATCGCCTTCCCCTCTCCTGCTAAGAGCTTGGCAGGGATGACTTCGGTGACCACCAGGACGCCTTCAATCATGTCCTATTTAAGGCACGGTAGCGATCGCCTTCCTTCGGTCCGATCTTCATTTCAATGTTTTACGGTATGATCAAGTAAACGGCACATTTTGCAGTGTAGGCTCCACAAAACTTACGTCTTTTTGGTGGAGTTTTATTGCAATAAATTATATGGACTGTCAAGATCTTCAGGATGATATTCTGGCCATTTATGAGTGGTGTATATAAATATATATATATATACACCACTCATAAATTGTTGTAATTAAATAGAAATAACAGATTCTATTAACTTAATTTAATTAACTTCACGTTTATAAGAACTCAGCAAGAACAAAAAAATAAACAAGACAATAATATTAAAATACATTGAATCATATGGTTAAAATAAACTCTAAAAACAGTGTGACAGCATCTTTTACTTTCAACACCCCTCCTTGCTGGCATGCTGTTTAAGCCCTAATCCTGCTATGAGTTCGCTGGAGGCAGGTTTTTTTTGACTTGCTTTGTAAACAACATAATCTTTTAAATAAGTGTTTGGTCTTAGTGTTCTTCCACTTCTTGATACATTTGTATTATTATCTTCTCGTCTTTCATTATCTTTGTTATAAATTGTTTCATTTACGAGTTTCTTTGAATCTTCCTCTGGCGGCACCATGTCATGCATGTTCGCTGTAAATTGATGTTCATGTCTGGGCAATCCTAGTTCACTATTGCTTAATTCGAGGTACATCTCTTACTTCATCACATTCTTCTTTTGGGAAATAAACTGTAAGTCTCTCTTCTTCAAGTCCGTCTGACATATCTAGGTTATCTTTAAAAGGAAAGCTGTTTTCATCAAATATAACATTTCTTGATGTGAAAATTTTATCTTCATAAACATTCCACAGCTTATATCCTTTGATGCCCTCAGCGTAACCAACAAACACACATTCTTCTGCTCTGGGTAAAATTTTTCCTCCTATCTTTGTGCTGTCAATCTTCAAGTAAGCTTTACATCCAAATACCTTTAGATGATTTAGTTTTGACATATTACCAGTCCACATTTCTTCTGGTATTTTCCCATTTATAGCTTCAGAAGGACATTTGTTACGGATGTAACATTCAGTAACTGCTGCATCAGCCCAAAGATATTTTGGGATATTTGATTGCACTAACAGGCATCGTGTCATATCTAGTAGGTTTCTGTTGTATCTCTCTGCCACACCGTTCTGTTCTGGTGTATATGGTACTGTTAACTGTCGAGAAATTCCACACTCCTTTAAGTAACTGTCAAATTCCTTGCTTTTGTATTCTCCGCCATTGCCTGAACAAAGAATCTTTATTTTAGTCTCTAGAAAGTTTTCAACTTGTTCTTTGTATTCTTTGAACTTCTGTAAAACCTCACCCTTACACATAATTGGTTTTACGACTGCATAGCGGGAAAAAACATCAATAAATATAACCAAGTATTGTGAACCTCCTTTTGATTTTGGTGTAATTGGCCCAATAACATCAGTATGCACAAGTTCCAGAGGTTTTGATGCTCTTTCAGCTTCATTTACTGGGAATCGTCTTTTTTTGCATTTTGTCCAAGATGCATACTTCGCAGTGATTTAATCTGTCAACTTTATTTCCTTTAGGCCTACTTCTTGAATTTTGGCCAGGCATTATTGGTAACTTCTTAACAGCTTCCATGTGTAAATGACCAAGTCTTTTGTGCCATAAATCATCATCTTCTGTTTTTATTGTGAACCAAGCTTCGTTTTTCTTGTCTTCCTTAATATTTTCTTCATTCGTTTTCTCATAAACTTTATATAATCCTCCTTTTCTATTTGCAACTAAGATTGGGATTTCATTTTAGTTTCTTTTTACCTCCGCTTTACCATTTTCAAACTTTATTTGGTAACCCTTCTGCTCTATTCTTCCCATAGACAGTAAGTTTCCTCCCAGATCTGGTTCAAACAATACATTTTCTAAGCTTATTTTTGTACCTCCACATGATTCATCTAGATTCATCAAAATATTTCCCACTCCAGCTACTTTTATCTTATCTGCATTTGCGACAACAACTTGAGATGAGATGGGGTTAAGATTCATAAACTTATCCCTCTGTGATGACATGTGTTCTGTTGCACCACTGTCTAATATCCACACGTTAGAGTTTGAATTTTCGTGATATTTGCTAGTAAGAGCATGGTTGACTTCTTTACTCATGCGTTCAGTGCAATACCTTGAGATATGTCCCCATTCTCCACATGAGAAACACTTTGTTGTCTTGTTGACTGCATTAAGTTTACCCCGACCCCAAGAACTATGTTCTGGAAAAGACTGTGATTGGTTCTGATTGTTTGCATTCCACTTCTTCATAGAAATTTTGTCTTGTCTCATATTCTTTGTCGCTAATGCACATCCCTGGGAGCTTGAGTCTTCTGTTTTTCTAAGGATCCTTTTCTCTTCGACCACCAGTTTGGCCTTGACGTTGTGAGGGTTTCTTCTGCTTTCTCCAGACTTAATATTAACTGCTCATATTCTTTAGTAAGACCATGAGCATTACTAAGGCTACCTATCTATCATTGAATGAGAAGCCCCCAGCAGCTAATTTACGGTGAATGTCTGTAAGTCTTCCTAAGTAGCCTTTCACAGTTTCACCCTCTTTCATATTAAAAAAATCCCTCATCAACTGAAGCGTTTGCAATAATCCAATGTTTACAAGAACTCAGCAGGAACAAAAAAAAAATAAACAACACAATAATATTAAAATACATTGAATCATATGGTTAAAATAAATAAAGAATACCCTAAGATTATTGGATTTAATTTTTTAATTATTTTAGGTGCTTTGCGGCGGTCCGATTGTTGATACCCTGATATGAAAACCTTTAGCATAGATTACGTGCTACTGCGGCCACTTTTCTGCATTGCCACAGTCGTTGACTGACGATATTAACATTTTTGGTACGCACTTTAGGCAACTTACCTTGGCTATTTAAGGCACGGTAGCGATCGCCTTCCTGCGGTCCGATCTTCATTTCAATGTTTTACGGAATGATCGAGTAAATGGCATATTTTGCAATGTAGGCTCCACAAAACTTATATCGACCAAGCTCGAATAGTCTACATTGTGTCTTTTTGGTGGAGTTTTATTGCAATAAATTAAAACGGTACGATTGTAAGTGAAGCTAAGGCAATAAATCAGTGTGCAGGTAAGTAAAAAATCAGTAACGCCGTTGCCGATATAATTTATATCATGTTTATTTCATTTATGGTAAACTATATTTTCACGCAAATTATACAATTTGTATAATAAGCAAGAGGGTCATACCCAATATCCCCATAACGACCTTACTTTTGCAACAAACATCATAAAAATTATCCTTAAGATACCTATCAAGTTCATTCCTACAAGCAAATATTGTGCACAAATGGATCATGTAAACCGTGGGTGTGGGTGGTATTATACTGACTTATATGAGTTATTTAATTATATCTGTAAAGTTACAAGTTTGTAGTGTAATCAATACGTCGCGCTCGGAAAATTATTAAAATAGCGACCTCTTTGAGGGAATATTAAATTGCAATTCACATTGTATCATAGATTAATTTAAGCCTATGCTATTAATGCCTATGCTTAATTTAGCCTATGCTTAATCTATGATTGTATATACTGCTAGTGCAGAATAAAATAATTCGTTTTTAGTGAATAATAATTGAAAAAAGAGAATACCTGATTTAAAAAAAATATAAAGGCTATAAATTTTTAACTATAAACACAATAAAGAAAGCTATAGGACACAAAAAAGAATTTTTATCAACATACAAAATCTCGGAAGTGTAACTGAGTAGATCAACAAGTCAACAAGGTCATAACATTAGCATTCCAGACTCCGTAATCAAAACAAGACTATGTTTAGAACCAAGGCGAGTTAACGCGCAACATCCTTTACAACCGTTAACCACATAACCGTTATAAAATGGTTATAACCCATCGTCTCTACCCATTTGATTTATTTTCTTTTTTATGCTATATGCAACTAAGCCATTTTTGTTTTGAATAAGCATTTTCACTGCTCCAAAAAGACCGTTGTATTTCTGGGTTGCCCTCTCGGACGCACTCCCGATCATTCTTGGTTCCAAGTTTGTTTACACAAGTCATTTTAAATTTATCTAAAGTTAATAAACCGTCGTATCTAAAGGTTTATCTTAATATATTATACAAGTAATATATTTACAAGTTAATATATTAGGTTTATACAAGTATATTATAAAAGATCTTTTAGAAGAATTTTAGGTTGCTGGTATTATTAAAAAATTAATTATTCAGTAATACATGTTTACTGAATAGGGTAATACATGGTTACTAGGAGTACACTTGTTCCACGCGTATGGGGATGAACTGCAACATAAAAGCCAGATAATCCTAGTTTTTCCGATATTAAAAAATAAATAAATAAAAAATAACACATCCATTAAATTACACATATTAACTATATATAAAAAGGGTTTAAGTTTCTTTTTGTTTGTTTTTTTCATTCAAGATATTTTTTACTATCCGTAGGTACTATTTACAAAATTTATTATTTTATTAAATATTTTCTTTTTATTATTGTTTGTTAATACTTTTTTCAAGTCAAAAACATCTTCATTTCAGGAAACAAATTACAGATATACACACAATTACAAGTAAAGCGATACATTTTTTACAGTATGAAATAATCCCACATAGGCATAGCCTGTGCGTTGGATAAATATATCTTTCTAGTATTCATAACCTAATTGAAAATATTTCATAAATTTCAAAGTGTATTATATTTAGTGCAGTTACAGTACAACTGGCAGAAAATAGTTTCCTTAACACATTCTTACTCTATGTCTGACAACAAACAACTCAAGCACAGTTTAACATAGCCTTAAGCACAGTTATTTACAGCCCACAATGCATTTCTTATGGGAATTAAATTACGGCTCATTACTTTTTTACTGAACAGAATAACTTCAGAAACGAACTTAACCTTAAAAACTACGCCTAAAATCTACTGTGAAAGTTTGAAGTCGATTTGAGGCCTCTTGCGAACGTAATAGTCGGTCAATGAAATCGGGATTTGTCACTAGACTGAGCGACCAACAGTCATGTATGAGGATTTCACTCCTCTTCGATCTTATGGTCTAATGAAATAAAATCTTGAATACAATAGTTATCATATAAATAATTTAAAATTTGTATTTAATAACTGATTTATTAGATCATCTTAAATATTAAATTTATCGTAAAATCATTCCCGAGTCCGTCCGGTGGTTTTATTAGACCGATTTTCATGGTTTATGTCATTAAAGGTATTCAAATGCAGATGACGCAACTAACATGATCATACTTTACCTTTCGCCTAATTCAATTAATGCTCAAAAACGTAATCTCCATATTCCTCATGAGAGTTTCATTTTGTACATAGATTTAAAGATTATATTTAGCATAGTTTCAAATAAGGTAGTCCTACATGGTTTGTTTGGTCTAAGAACACTCAACAAAATATCCTCTATCATTTGAAGTATAAATAGTTTAATTTGGACGAGTTTGAGACAAGTTGTGGACACACAACAAAAATTAATATTATTTGATTTTCATTCTTGGTATAATCATAGTTATTCACGAGTCCTTAAATTAATTTATTTCCTAATTTGATTATAAATGGTAATGCAATTAAAAGATTTTCAAGTAAAAGAGATGTAACGAGTAAACACAGTACACCAGTGAGATCATCTTTCTTTCCGTTACAAAGAGGTTATGTTAAACCATGAAGGATACAGAATAACTTCAGAATAACTTTTTTTTATAGGTCGACTGTTTATTTAACTGCATGAAAAGAGCGTAAAAGTATCCAAACTAAATTGCTCGACTTCGAGCAACAAGCACAATATTTATTTGTATATTAGTCTTATGTGCCTTCCATATCGGCAACGCCTACAAAACTAAAAGACGCAATATCAACTCTGTTCAGATTTTGCCTAGCTTAACGGAAAAGGCGCAATCAGTTAATGGGATTCAAGTTGATTTGTGTGCTGTGTTAACCAATATGAAACGCAATACAAGGATAGATATATTTCAGCTAGGAGTGGGTTTACAATAAATGTACATGTAGTATTTATATGTAACATTTAATATTCAATTTATTTATATGGCAAATTACATTGAAAAAGAAAAAACAAACGAACATAGGCAGGCATGTTATTTTTTATACCAAAATTGTTTTTAATTGCCTTATTTATGGGAAATGTAAGAACTTTTAGAACATACTAATTCTAGATAATTTAAATTTTTGACCCCCCCCCCTGAAATTTAATATCGTCATCACATACTCTTCCTTGCGACTAGAGTGGAATGGACTATAGTGGCGATGGAGCTCACCGATAGGTGGATATAGAGACATCCCATTGATGTTGTTCATTCGGTACATTTTGCAGGAGCCTATAATGGAGGTCCAATTCATGTAGCTATGAAATAAGTTTCTTATTAATATCTGAACAATAACATGGTATTCTGAGGTGTAGCCTGATCGAGATTTTGAGTTTGATGTATTGGCAAAAGACCCTCTGCAATATTTCCAACTAAATATAAAATATTTATACCGGGTGTCCCATCCAACCGTACTCCCTTTTCAAAATAAACACAATTAATTTTCACAAAAGCTGATGTTGACATTATAGTGAAACCTATCACGCTATATCAATTGACGCTCTTTTTTAATACAGTTTGTACCAAAGTGGCACATACACACTAGAGAGTCTTTTATTTTAAATATAAACCACAAAATAATATGTAATTTTATGATTTTTAACCTAAGCACGTGTGTAAAAGTGACTTTGTGGAAAAGCAAAATTAGATCTTATTTAAGCTTTTAACATTAAAAAATATGATATCACAACTTAATAAAAAATACGCAGTATCAAAAGTAAACAAACTCATTCCCGTTTATTGTTTATGAAACAATTTAAGTCTACCAAGAAAACGAGTCTCGACTATCTACAAACATCCGTGTAGGTGTTGGTTAGCGGCGCCCACACATGGTTTTTGTTTGCCCCTGTTTGAACTACCCGGCTACCCGCGTCACAACTTCCCCTCCATCCCCACCACTGCACGGCCAATCAGTTGTTGGCCGCCCCTGCCAATAGCAGCGCAGATGTCGCGCTGGCGCGTTAAGTTTCAAAACAGCTGATCGAGTTTGATTGTTGCCAGTGCCTCCTACGTCGGCCGGCGAGCGATCAGGGGAGGGGGAATATAAGACGGGACGCTCGGTGTTCCTTACTTGTGAAACTGTTTTTTGTTGGGCTCAAAGGATATTTTAATATTTAAGTGCGTCGAACGAGAATTTTGTTGAGTTCTAAGGTAGGAGAAATTTATGTCCGTGTTAGCAGTAAGTTTTTTCTTTTTTCTTTTCATCAATCAACGATTTATACCACGTTTTAAAAATAATAGACGAATAAGATACTATTTTTCTAAGATATTTGCCTTTCAAAAACACTGTGAAAAGTGTCCAAATATTTGTGTTCACGAATAATCATTAATACATAGATTTTTATATCATAATGACAATGCAGCCATTAATTTTATATAGTAGTAAGCTACATATTATTTCTGACAAACCTTTATTTAATATTTATGAATACAATATTGCAGGTTGCGAATGTCTAATTCACAATTTGATATATTTGGTAAATAAAAATTACATTTCACATTAAATAAGAATGATAAATGGTTCGACATTATTTTATGCTTCACATTCAATAGGCTTAATGGTTGCATATCAAACAGATAGCAATGGTAAAAATATTTTGATTTAGGTGATCAAATATTTTTAAAACTAATCTTTGTAATTTAAAAACCACATTTATTTATTCATACGTAGGTCTATTAGTCTTCCTAGAAACGCGTAAAAAGGTGTTTTGATATTGGTAGTTTCTTTGTACCTATTTCACCCAGCTTAAGTTCTCGAACAACCCTCGTGAATGTTTCTTTAAAATTTGTTTAAATTTCAGAACAAATCGATAAAGTGCAAAATATTTATTTTGAAAGAAATACAAATTACCAAAATATCAATCAAATTTGCTCGTAACTCTCGAAGGGAAAAATTGTGGACATGATTGAATGTTTGGGAAAGCAATTGGAACATTTTTTAAAGATTTATATGAGTAGATAAAGTAAATGTCATTGGAATAAAATCTATCTGACCACTACATTGATAAAACAAGTGAACAATATTAAAAATTGTTGCAAACCAATCAATTGTTCCTAACACAGCCAATTAGTTAATAAAGTAAACATACATGTATGGTATAAAATACTGTTAAATAACAAAACCAGCAAACACAGAATAGTAAAATATTGTGAGCAATTGACTAAAGTTTACTTGCCACAGAAAGGATCGACCTGTTGAAAAATGAGTTCATTTTTAGATCATTCTTGCAATATCGGCTCTCTCGGCGGAATTTTGTACTTGCCTGGAAAGTGGTATAGGCTAAGAGATCTTTCACTTTACGTCTATAAGTTAATTTGAGAACAATTTGCGAACAAACCAACCTTAAAAGGACAAGGACCAAGAAAGTTATTGTATTCTTAAATCTTGTTATGATTGTAATTAAAAGTTGGATTGCTTACCAAATATTTAGCTCGTTTTTTATAGTTAGGTTTAAGACATTGTACTCCCCTAAGTTAGATCTCAAATTTGATATACAACTTGTGCCTCAGACTAGTTTTTTCTAACCACTGATAGTCGATCTTCCACATGACGAAAAACTGATATGTCTTTACAAAGTATACCGGGTATCCCAGTTCACCCGTAGCCTACACCACTTTTAAAATACCCAGAATTAATTTTTAAATTGTAGGTAAATTGATTGCGCTTTATCTATTGGCAGTAATTATGATGTTCAGGGTGTAAAAGAAGTCAACTTTCTACATCAAGAGTCACTTATTTTTAATACAAACCCTCACTTTTTATGCTTTTTTTTATTTTATGCGCAATTTGAAGAAAGTTTAGGAGATAATGGTAGTCGAAATTTAGATTTTCCCATAAGAATAACATTGAAGAAATTGTCAATTCCATTTTCTCTAAATATTTTTTTAACCACGCATGTAATAGCACAAAATATCTTAGACTCTCCTATTAGGTAAATATTTTTCCATAGTAAATTATTAGTTTTATCATAAGTTAGTTGATTTTTACATAAAATTTACATAAAATTTACCATAAAATTTATGGTGGAGATTATTGAGAATGTATGGAAAAGTAAAATTAATTACGTGATAATCAATATTTTTTTATAGAATATTATTTAAAATGAGACTCTAAGACTTTTTATGGACATGCTAATGGGTCAAGCTTTTACTAAACATGCTTGGACAGTTTAACGTGCTGTTTAACGTAAAATATTCAGAAATAATGAATTTGAAAATTTCCAATGTTATTCTTATGGGGAAAACTTAACTTCAACCACCATTATCTCATAAACCATTATGATTTTGGGTGCAAATGTAATTGTAAAGTTGTCCTAAAATTACTTGTAGAATACAAAAATGTCATAAAAAGTGGGAGATTTTCTTTAAAACTAGCGACTTCCGGTCTGGGTAGATTACTTCTGGATACAGGTGGTCTGAGACACCCGTTATTTTTAAGTGTAAAAACAAATCTTGAAAGTACGTTTTCATACTTAAACCGTATATTTACCCCCGTAACAACATTAGTAGTGTGTTTTGGTCACTTTTAAAACCGGCCACGTGCCCACGGAGCCACGTGCCGCGGCAGCTGGCGCCAGCTGCCATGTCACATAGCTTCCGGTGGGGGTTAGAGGGTATATATGAGATGCTGTAGTTATATGTTATGCCATATAGGTTGGGGTGGAGATGGCGATAGTGTTGGCGTTAGGGTGAAGTGAATTTGCGCATAAAATTAAAATTAAAAGTTAGTTGAAAATTGAAATTCGTCGGTGTTAACGAAACTCTAACAGTTGAAGAAAAATTAAGAGTTAGTTCAAAATTGAAATTCAAACTTATAACTGAGATGCGGAAAATATGTCAAGGTCATCCAGAGTAAGTTTTAAAAAATTCTATCCAACTATCACCAGAAATAGTTTTAAGTTGAAGTAGTTGGTGATAGCGGGATAATTGATTCGTGCCATGGGAGAGGTGTTTATCGTTTGAAAGTTGGCGATCGAAGTTGGCGATCGAATGAGAAGCGCCGCCTAGGGAGAGGGCTTATAAAACGGCAACCTTCCCCCACCACCCCTTCCCCCACTCCTTTAGATCAATAACCGGTCGCCGACTCTATGTGGTAAAACTGAACCAGACATGGCGGCCGCCATGGATAATTCTAACCTCAAATCTTAGCTCAGCTGAAGAGAATAGAGGAGCATGAAGTAGGAATTGTGGTGACAGCGCTTATATGAGGAATAGTAGGGGTAAAATAAAAAAACTTGTTGAACACAGTCGATAGGTGTAACAAGTTCAAAGTTGTTGAATTGTAACATAGAATGCAAAATGTTGTAAATAACATTATCATCAACATTAACCTGCGAAGTCTTTGAGTATAATGGGTTAAAACTGTACTTCTTTCTAACTCTATTTAAATTAGTTTTACACTTTGAAATTGAAGGTTTAGAAGTACTTCGTAATATGTGTTGTGTTCGCAAAAGCTTTAATTTTAAACATTGTGCAGTCATCATAACCGATGTGTTAAGTTCAGAAGTTAAAATAAGACTGAGATATAAAATGAAGTGTAAAAGAAATTGAAACAGAAAGCCAGAGTAGTAATTTTATAGGTTAGAATTTACGAAGGCTATTCCATGGATAATTCTAACCTCAAACCTAGTAAGTGAAGTAGTCATAACATAAAACTAACGAGAGATGATGACCGAGCGGATGCGAGGCAATGAATGTTTGTAGCGCGATAAACTACCCACCTTTATAGAGGCAATAACTCCAGCCAGATGGCGGCAGATGGCAAGCAAATGACTGGTTGACCGACTTTCACCTGAGTAGTAAGAGAAGTAGGGTTCTGTGTCTATCCCTACTCCTTGGGGTCAATGACCGACCGGAAAGGTCAATGACCTCCCCCCCCTCCCCCCCCCGAAAAAATGGAGCCCCCCCCCCTTCCGCCACTCCTTCCCCCACTCCTTCCCCCACTCCTCCAGGTCAATGGCCGGTCACCACCGGTTGTTGACTTTATGTGGTGAAACCAGACTAAATATGGCAGCTGCCATGGATAATTCTAACCTCAAACCTGCTGCGCATGCAACAAGTTCTCCGGATCGGAATGAGTCTATGCTATGCGCATGCGCCTAGTCCTGTATTACTCACTTTAGTGCTACTGCACATGGATAATTCTAACCTCAAACCTTGGTTTTGTGTTGTTGCGCATGCGCCGCTCCCCACTCCTTTGCCTTCCTTTTACACTGGTGCGAACTGGACTGGATTGAACACTGTACTGGAGTGAAACAACTTCCCCCACTACTCGAGAATCCGAGGAGCAATACGAGCCTGATCTTAGCGTCAGTCGTCAACAAACTTTCATAGCGAAAGGTTGTTGGCGACTCAGCAAGAGGTTTCAAATATATAGTAGGCCTATATATATTTGAACTTCTTCTACTACGTTGCGTTTTTTAATGCAATGTGGTATGTGTGTGTGTGTTTAGTTTTAAGTTGTATTAAATTTAAGAAATAATTTGCGCATTGCGATGTTAGTTATAAGTTGGGTTTAGCATTAAGGTGTATTAATTTTAAGAGGTATTTAGCATTAAGGTGTATTAATTTTAAGAATAATGATGGTATTTGGTTGTGTTGAATTATTTGGTTTTTTAATAATGATGTGTTGTTAGTTTTAAGTGTTGGTAATACTAATTAATGTTGTTTTGCCTTACAGCTAGATGTTAGGGGGTAGATTAAATGTAAATTCAGAAGTTCAGTCTTCACTTAGAAGGGGTGGGACATCCGCAAAATGCGGACTAGGTTTTTGCATTTTTGTTTAGGAATATAATGGGTGGGATTAGTTTGGGTGGGGTTAGAGTTGCGTTTCTGCATTAGGTGTTCCAGTTTCCCTTGGAATTCATGGTTACGGTAGACCCGGACCGGACCGTTACGGTAGACCCGGACGGTCCAAACAAAATTGCGTCGATGTCCCTTGCAGAACGTAACTAGTGGGTTGGGAGTGGGAACCGTTAGGCAAACAGGGTGGTGGGAACAGTATTACTGTTCCCATCACCTTGGATCATTATAAATCTTGAATGACCTTGACCCACTTTTGGAAGGGTCAATGACCCCCCCCCTCCCCCCCCCCCCCCCCCGAAAAAATGGAGTCGATTCCCCCCCCCCCCTCCCCCCCCCCCCGAAAAAATGGAGTCGATCCCCCCCCCCTTCCCCCACTCCTACCCCCACTCCTACCCCCACTCCTTCCCCCACTCCTTCCCCCACTATTCCGGGTGAACGACCGGTCATGACCTGAAAAATTAAAATGGCTATAGCTTGATAACGGATTGACGGATTTGGACAAGCGATACATCATTGAAAAGGTCTATGTAAGACAAACATTTTGGTAAAAGAAAAATTTGGTTATCTTATTTTAGTCAAAAGTTATGCGAATTATTTTAAATAAATACCTTCTCCTTTCCCTTTTCCCCCACCTCCCAGGTCAATAATCAGTCTTGGCCAGCTGCTACCCCTCTCATTTGCATATTGTTATAAAAGACGCACCGACTGCGGCTAACATTTCATTCTGATTCCAGACGTTACGCTGCGAACTTGGAGCCACAACCATGTCATCTCTGCCAACTACAACTTCTACTTTAACTTCTACTTCAACTTCTACTACGGCTGTTACTGCACCAAAGAAAACTCTTCGTCTGAAAAATCCTCCTGACTGGTACAAGAAGCAACTTGGATCCCAACCTTCAACTTCTGGCATTATTCTTCCGCCTATCAAGACTTCTAAACTTCGAAGCATTTTTTCACCGCCTTCGCCTTCTACTTCGCTTTCAAACGACTCTACACCGCCATCAACCATCATGCCGCCTCCACAGAAGCCAGCTCCCCGTCCTAATACCTCTTCATTTGAAACTTTGCTTCATCATCTTAGTACACCTGTCATTCCACTGTCACCATTGCCTCCTACCCCACCACTTACTATGCTTGAAGACCACACCTATTATAAAACTAAATCCACTAAGCCTACTCCCAAACCTGCTCCTAAGCCTGCTCCTTCAGAGCAATTTCAATTATTACAAGAAGAGCGTCGTAGGGCATTTAGCCGTCCCACTACTTGCCCTGAAGTGCTCACTAGGGGAATTAAGAAAGGATCAGCTTGTGGGAGGAAATGTGTTAAAAATGAAAGTTTTTGTCGTGTACATATCGTGAAACATATTTCTGAACCACAACTGACAGAAATCCCCACCGTTGAAGACGATCCTAAAATAATATCCGTCAGAGGAGAGAGGCTTAAGAAAGGTTTGAAATATTTTTTTCTAAGTGTTGTTGACCACCAACACATTTTGGCAAAATGTAACGGCTTAAAATATAAAATTAGAGTTTGTGAGAATTTGTGTAAAGAGAAGAGATTTAACACTTTAGATTCTCAAGACTTTCTCCTCAGGGATAAAAAGGATCGTATTACAAGGTGGGGGCGTAAACAGTAAATTCACTTAGTTTTTTCCAAATTGTTGCTTAAAAAAATAATGGGGGAGAAACACAATGCGTTATAGCGTTGTGTTTCTCCCCCATTATTTTTTAACACTCTAAGTCTCATGACCTACTAACCTACTTCCATCCAAGTAGTAAGAAAAGTACTTCCCCCCACTCCTTTGGGTCGATGACTGGTCATGGTCAGCTCCTACCCCTCATTTGCATACTATTATAAAAGCGGAGCGAGCGTTGGTCACCCATTCATTTTTCTTCTACATGCCGCTCTTGTCGTTTCGTCTCTGCTGTTTACAATATTTCTTGCTTCAAAATGCCTCCTCATCTGAATGAAAATTTTAATTTTTCCGAAATTTCTGATGTTTTTGAAGAATCTGAAGACACTTTAAGTAATGACAGTGAAAGTGAAGATGATGAGGACGATGATGATTATACTGTTGAACTTAGTGAAGAACGTAAAGTTATAGCAATTGATCCACAATTTCCATTTGATACAATAGAAAAGTTTATGGCTGAAGCTAATAAATGGTTGGACTCAGGATGTTATGTACGAATTGACTCTTTTATATTGTATGGTGATAGTCATTCTTTCCTTGTCACACCAAATGACAGAGACCGCATGTTGCAGTGGGCACAATCTATGATGGAGTGCTATGAACAAGGTGTGGACACTGGCGGCTATTTTCTTGCACAACTAGTGTAATAACAAAATTACCCTTCCCCCACCCTACACCCTATCCCTTTCAAATCCTATAAAGAAGGGGGACAGGAGTGGGGATTATAAAATGGTGGGGGAATGTGTATAAATGCAGGTTGTTTGAAGAGACTTTTATTATTGTGGCTTTAGCAGAAACAACATGGAGTTTAAATCTTCAGCAAAAATAAGGAACAACATAATAAAGAGAGAAATTCGCAAGAAAGAAAAGATTGAACTTATAAAATTACAACTTATAATCCCTTCCATTGAAATTGGATGTAGCAAAATGAAGACTTTGGTGAAAACTAACGAATATTTGTTACAATTGCTAAAAAATAATCGAAGAGTTGAAGAGCAAGAATGGACATTCTACATAGTAAAATTTGAACATTTTAATATAAATAAGTAAACCCAAAAAAGTAGATGTAGAATAGAGAGCGAGGAATAGATCACTTTGTGGTAATGGACTAACATGCCACTTAGTGCTCTATTCCTCGTTCTCGCGTTAAATTGGATTACCTTGACCTATTTGTTCGACTGTTAGAATTTGGTTAACACTGTTGAATTTCAGTTTTGAACTAACGTTTATTTTTGTTCAACTGTTAGAGTTTTTTTTTAATACTGTCGAATTTTAGTTTTGAACTAACTTTTAATTTATGAGAATTTTTAGTTCAACTTTAGTTAATTTATGCACAAATTTAGTTTAACCAAGTGTCTGTGCTGTAGCCATTTCCACCTAAAAGTAACTACAATTAGTTGGGTGGGGGAAAGTTCGTTAAAGCTTGAATATAAAGAAGTATATACTAAAACTCCAATGAGAATAAAGAACACGAATGAACAATTAGTTTGTAGAAGGTTAATATTTTTGTTCAAAATGTTTGATTTCTTTGGATAGTGAAGAAGATGAAATAGTGGTGGGGGAACCGTTATAAAAGGAGGAACATGAGAGCCCATTTCATTTCTTGGTGAAATTTCGAAGAGTAAACATCTCAACATGTATTGTTGCGATAAATGTTCGGAATCGTTTCACGATGAAATTCTATTAGACTGTCATAAAGAACTAATTCACAACAACCCAGAAGAAAAACAAGAACAAGAACAAGAACAAGAACAAGAACAACAAGAACAACAAGAACAACAAGAAGAACAAGAAGAACAAGATGAAATAACTGCAACATCTTCAACTACTTTACCGAATCTACAAGTATTTGCATTACCCGGTAAAGTAGTAATGCATCATAAGATTCAAAATGAAAACTTGAAGCTAGAAGAATTTATTAGAGAAGCAAAACCAATAGTAAGTAAAACTTTAAAAGAAGAATTGAAAAGATTGAACTTTCTTAAATTTGGTTTACTACTAGAAGCTATGTTTATAAATGTACAAGAAGAATTATCACCAAGAGGATTCATAACAAAAAACCGAACCATTATGGAAAGTTCAAACATTGATTCAATAGTAGAAAACTGTATAGAAGAAATATTAACAAAAATTCAGGAACACGAAGGAAGAGGATCCGGATGGAGTCTACAAGTATTGAAGTATTAGATATAAGAGTTCATAAACATGGATATGGACTAATGGGATCTAGTTACATTCCTTTGCCCAAAAGAATTAAGGATACAAGATCATGTATTAATGTGAAAAATCAAGATAATGAATGTTTTAGATATGCGATGACATCTAAGTTTGTACCAAATCATTTCGATAAACCTAACCAACACTATGAAAATCAAAGACATAGGTACAATTTTCAAGGAATTACTTACCCTGTATCACTGAAAGATATATCAAAATTTGAGAAGAAAAATCCTGGTACATCTATTAATGTTTTTGCATTAGATAGTTCAAACAAAGTGTATCCTTTACGTGTTGTAAAAGAAGAGCTACCAGATCATACGGATTTACTACTACTAACGCGAGGAGATGTGTCTCACTATGTGTACATAAAGAAATTCGACTCTCTTGTTAACAAGCAGCTTTCTAAAGCTCGACACAGAAAGATAATTTGCAAGAGATGTTTTAATTTTCAACGAGAAGGAAGACAAGGAAGAGAATGGTTACAAGAGCACAAAAGGCTATGTAACAATAATTATGAAGCAAAGATTAATTTACCTTCGGAAAACAGAGCATTTGTTACATTTCAAAAGGTTCATCATCAATACCGTATCCCTATAGTTGTATATGCGGACTTTGAATCAACACTAATTCCTATAGAAGATGAAAATTGTGAAGCTAGAAAAAGTGTCAAATATCAAATGCACAAACCAAATAGTTTTTGTTTAATGGTTAAATCAACATTATCAGAAGAACATTTAAACAGATATGGATTAACTTCAGAACCTCTAGTATATCGTGGTGAAAATGTAGAAAAAATATTTCTTGATCACTTATATTCAATAGCTGGAAATGCACAAAGATTATATACAAATATTGTACCAATGAAACCGATGGAGGAAGAAGAAGAAATTCAACATGAAAATGCAACTCGATGTTTCTTATGCAAAAATGATTTTACTATTGAGAATTATAAAGTTAAAGATCACGATCACCTCACAGGTTATTACAGGGGTGCTGCTTGTAATAAATGCAACTTGAGCTATCGTTTACCACTATTTATTCCTGTGGTTCTGCATAACCTCAGTGGGTACGATGCTCATTTTATAATACCTGAACTAGGAAGAGACGACGGTAAAATCGATGTGTTAGCTGAAACTTCAGAGAAGTTCATAAGTTTTTCCAAAGAAGTTGGAAACATGAAACTAAGATTCTTGGACTCCTACAGATTTATGCCGTCGAGTTTGTCCAAACTTTCAGAAAATTTAAGGAAACAAGATTTCATCGAAACAAAGAAGATTGTAAATAACGACAAACTGGATTTGGTACTTCGGAAAAGGTGTGTTTCCATATGATTACATAGACAGTTTAGAAAGATTTAATGAAACATCACTTCCGGCTAAAGAAGAATTCAAAAGTAAACATTATGACATGGACATATCTCAAGAGGACTATGATCATGCATGTAAAGTATGGAACGATTTAGGATTTAGAACATTGGGAGAATATTCAGATTTTTATGTTAAATTGGATGTAACTTTACTATGTGATATAATGGAAGAATTTAGAAATACATGTTTTGCAGCATATGGATTGGACCCTCTTCATTCGTACACTTCACCTGGATTAGCATGGCAAGCTATGTTGAAAGAAACAAATTGTAAAATACAACTTCTTACTGATATAGATATGGTTATGATGTTAGAGTCAGGAGTTCGAGGGGGATTGACGCAAAGCGTTACACGACATTTCAAGGCGAACAACAAGTATCTGCCCGATTATGATGCATCAAAACCAACAACATTCCTGGGTTATTTTGATGCAAATAACTTATACGGATGGGCAATGTCGAATCCCCTTCCATATGATAATTTTAAATGGATAGATCCAGAATCGATTGGAAACATAATGGATATACCGAAGCATGGTAAAACTGGTTACATTTTTGATGTTAATTTTGAATATCCTGAACATCTTCATGATCAACATTATGATTTACCACTTCTTCCTAAGACTGAAATTTCCCCTACTGGAAGATGGCCAAAATTAATGATGACTTTAACCGACAAGTCTCGATATGTTGGACACTACTGGATGATACAACAAGCTTTAGACTTAGGATTGAGAATTACAAAAATTAATCGAGTACTACAATTTTCTCAATCTTGTTGGTTAAAACCTTACATAGACAACAACACAAGAAGAAGAGCCACCGCTACATCAAGTTTTCAAAAAGATTTTTTCAAATTAATGAATAACGCAATATTTGGCAAGACTTTGGAAAACAAAAGGAAACATAAGGATATCAAATTGGTAACTGATCCAGTAAATTACAGAAATTGGTGCAACAACCAAACTTTGGTTCATCTATAATTATTAATGAAAATCTAGTTGTTATTTCCATGAACAAGAAGTCAGTTACAATGGATCGTCCTTTGTATCTTGGAATGTCAATCTTGGATATTTCAAAAACACATATGTACGAGTTTCATTATAAGAAGATGGTTAACTATTATGGAAGAGAGAACATTGGTATTGCATATATGGACACGGATGCACTAATTTACTGGATTAAAACAAATGACATGTATGAAGATCTACGCACCTTTATATATAAAGATGATTTCGACTTTTCCGATTATCCTAAGGATCATCCAAATTACGACTATGACAGAAATAAGAAAGTATTGGGAAAATTTAAAGATGAAACAAATGGTGTGCCGATGATGGAAATTGTAGCATTAATGTCCAAACTGTATTCATTTCAACTGTACATAAACGAGAGGAACGAACATCAAGTCACGAAGAAGGCCAAAGGAATAAAAACTTCTTTCCTGAAGAAGAACGTACAGTTTGAACATTATAAAAGATGTTTGTTTGAAAATGTTGAAACAACTGCAACGTTCAACACTATTAGAAGTTATAATCATCAACTATTTAGTGTCAAACAAACAAAGTGGCATTAAGCTACAAAGATGACAAGCGCAATATTTTAGAAGATAAAATTAATACTTTACCATTCGGCCACTACTCTCTAAACCCTATCGACCAGTAAACCTATTCTTCGTCCTCTACCTTCTTCCTTTTTCCTTTCCGTAAAGAAGAGGGGACATGGCAAGCCCAATGCCATGTTCCCTCTTTTTTACACTAATATGAATTGGCCTTGACCTATATTCAAACTATATAAATGAGAATAAACTATTCTATGGATCAGTATTTTTACATGCGGTGTACAAGCAACATCTGAAGATGGAAAGTGTGAAGGACAAGATTGTAAATGAACTACATAAACCAGCAAGAAGAAGATTTCCAAGAAGAAGTATAATCATTAAAGGGATGAATGATCTTTATCAAGCTGATCTCATTGAAATGATACCGCACAGTAAATTAAACAAAGGATTTAAATATATTTTAACAATTATAGACTGTTTTACTAAAATAGCTGACGCTTTACCATTGATGGATAAGACTGGTAAAAGTGTTACAAAAGCTATGGAAACCACAATACAAAGAAATAAATTTAAAATTAAACATCTACAGACCGATGATGGAAAAGAATATTTTAATAAAGACTTTAAAGCTTTGATGAAGAAATATCAAATAAATCATTATTCTACAAATTCTGAAGTTAAAGCTTCAATAATTGAAATATTCAATAGAACATTGAAAGGTGCGATGTATAAACAATTTTCAAAACGAGGATCATATGTGTGGTATGACATATTACCACAACTTATAAAACAGTATAACAACAAATATCATCGTACCATTGGAATGAAACCTATCCAGGTAAACAGTGCTAATGCGAAAATTGTATTACAACGCATTAAAAATAATACAACACCGAAATTAGAAAAATTGCAACCAAAGAAGTTCAAGGTCAACGATAAAGTTCGTATAAGCAAATACAAAGGTGTATTTAGTAAAAGATATCTACCAAATTGGACTAATGAAGTATTTACAATTTATAAAGTGCAACCAACTATACCTGAAACCTATTTATTAAAGGATAACAAGGGTGAATTACTTCAAGGTGGATTCTACGGACACGAATTGTTGAAATCAACAGTTGGTGATGTATATCTTGTCGAGAAGATTTTACAAAGGAAAAAGGATATGGTTAAAGTCCGGTGGTTAGGGTTTGATAAAAGTGAAGACTCTTGGATTCCTTCAAAAGACTTAGTATAGTTGTTTAATAGCTCATTGTGTGTTTAACCTTTATACAAGATGGAGATTGTACAACAAAAAGATCGATTTAATATCAATAACATTGATGAATTGACAGTTGACAATGATAAGTTAAATCATGGAAAACATGGTGAATTACTACCAAATACGATAAGATGTCTAATAACTGGTCCTTCAAATTGTGGAAAAACTAATGTTGTTTTTAACCTTATAACTAATCCTAAAGGATTGCGTTTTAATAATATATACATTTTTTCAAAATCATTGCAACAACCAAAATATCAATTATTGGATAAAGTACTTGCAAGTGTACCTGAAGTGAATTTTTACAAGTTTAATGCCAGTGAAACAATTATGCAACCGAATGAAGCAAAACCATTTTCTATTTTTATATTTGACGATGTTTCTTGTGAAAATCATGACACAATAAGGAATTATTTTGCTATTGGAAGACATCATAATATTGATAGCATTTATATTGGTCAAACATACAGTAAAATTCCAAAACAACTTATAAGAGACAATGCAAATATGTTGATCATCTTCAAGCAAGATGAAACAAATTTAAAGCATATATATAATGATCATGTAAATTCGGATATGCCATTTGAAAAATTTAAAGAGATGTGTGGCAAAGCATGGAATGAGAAATATAGCTTTCTCGTTATTATGAAGGAAGAAGATATTAAAAATGGTAGATATCGTATAGGGTTGGATAAATTTGTATTTATGCGTTGAACTACCGATGCTACATCTAGTTACACGTTGAACTTCACAGTGTAAACATGGTGAATCAAGAAAAACTATTGAAAGAAATAAAATCACTCAGTGATTCTATTAGGATGAAGAATCGTGCATTGAGGATGGGTTTAAGTGAAAGAGAAGAATTTTTAGAGACTACATTTAAACCTATTACGGAACCTTTAAAACAGATATCAGAAACTATTGGTAAACCTCATTATGAAGGAGATGTTTTACTACCAGTTTCTAAACAAGAAGTACAAGCATTAAAAAAAGAAGAAGATGATGATTCATATACAAGTGCTAGTGAGCAAGAAGAAACAAAAAAAGAAGAAGAACCAATTGTTGAAAAGGAAGAAGAACAGCCAATACCAGAAGCAGAACAATCTATTCCAAATTTAACTCAATTGAGTAGCGATATATTACAACATGGACCTCTTGGAAGAAAATATATAATGAAAATGCTACATGACATGAAATCAAACCCGAATTTGAGTAGATCACACGTATACGGAGCAAGAATTGATGGGAATGAATTGAAGATTGGCGATTCAAAGCTTGAAATAACACAAGACGATTACATCATTATTGGTGAGCATAGATATAAAGGAACAAAAGGATTATATGAATTAATTTTTAAAAAACATACCACTAAGATATTCATCCAAAGATTTAAGTGTTTTTAAGGAGATTCTACAAAATACTAACGCTCATAAAAGAAACTACTCAAAGGATGCAATGATTAATCGTTCACGTGCAACAAAATATAACATCGTTATAAAAAAGTTGTTTCCTCCACGAAAATTGCCAACATTACGTACTGCACCAGCGGTGAGACAACCACTGAAAAGAAAATCTTTATCACTTATGGATTTATCACTTCTTGAACAACATGGTAAAAAGAGTAAAGGAGATACTTCAACATCTGGTAAAGGATTGATGAAAAATCTATACAATACGAATGTGATTTACTACAATGATATCAATAAATTGGTTGATAGAATGAGACTATTGCATGAAGCCATGGAAGCCGGTCATACAGGTTTGAATAATGAATGGGTGGCTCTAGTTGATGAACTTAGGAATCGCGGTATAGTCGTATAATTGTCCGTGGATATAAAAGAGGTGCAAGCATAAGACGTATCAGTTCTAACATGAGCGTCGACAAGTTCGGACGGTACTCCGCTTTAGGAGTGCAAGTTGGAGAAGACAGAAAAAGAAGTGGATTACCGCAAACACCTGAAGGTGACTATAGCATAAATAATAAACGTTTAAAACTAGTTAAAGATCCAGAAGAAGATACTGATGGAGCAAATTTGAAGACAGTAAAAGAAGCTACTTCAACATCATTAAAATTACATAAGAATACTTACGATGTTAAATCACATAGATTAATTAATGTTGGTAAACAACTGAAGGTTCTGATGCAATTACTAAAGAGTACTTATCATCTGAACTTTTAAATACTTTAAAATTGCAATGGGGCAATAACTTAAAAGATGGACAAACGTATAATGCTGGAAATTATAGAATAACCAATGTGGGAAATCCCAAAAATGATAAAGATTCAGTTAATAAAGAATATTTACATTCTATAATACCTGAAAAAACTGAACATGGATTTTCTTTTTATAAATTTATTATAAATGACATTGGATACCCAAAAGAAGACGGTGATGCTGTAAACCTAAAATACATCAAGGACAACTGTATTTTACAAGATGCTGATGGAATCGATTGTCATGAAAAAACATTGACAAATGTAAAGTTTGGTTCTCAACCAAAAGATGCTGTTACTATGGAGCAATTATCCAAAGAATTAAAAAAAAGAAACATCAATTTTGTAAAACATGAAGATGCCGTGTTAAAGCGGGGAGATAAATTTATACATGGAAATAAAAAGTTTGATTTAATGCAAGGAAATAATGATGAATGGGATGCAGGACATAAAACAATAACAAATGGAAGATTTGGTATAAAAGATTCAGATGTACCTCTTATGGTGCAAACATTAATTGCAAGTGGTGGTAGATTAGATACATACGATGGTCGTCATAGAAGAATAAAAAATGTTTATCCTGGTTATGGAGATGATGATTGTGTTACATTGAGACAAACAATAACTTGGATAAACACTTTGGGACCAAATATGATGCAAAGATGAAGAAAATAATTAATATTTTACCAGGTGAAGTTTCAAATGATGCTGCTACTATTGGACAAGTCATAACAACATCAAAAAGTGATTTAACCGCTTACACATGTAATGATAAACGTATTATGCAGTTACAAGATCCTCAACATCCGAAAGATGCTGTAACTTTAGATTGTTTAATAAGAATAGTGGGTAATTTACTTATTGATACCCACAATCATATAGCTAGTACAACGAATCATGTGGTGATTCAACCCGATGAACGAGAAGCTTGGATTAAAAATAGAATCATAAATCAGTATATAATTAATTTGAATAACTAAGTCTTTAAATATAAAAGATTTTGCACAAGTTATTCATTCATGTAAAGTATCTCTTGGAGTAAACACACCTGTTATATAAGACAACATAATGAAGACCGTATCGCTCAGTCATCGTCAAGACAGCGGCAAGAGAGGACGTGGTATAACATCAGCTGCATTATCCCTGCTCAGACGGATTCCAGTTGGTGCTGTTGTAAATCGAACGATAGACGCTTTACCATACGAATTACATCTGCCCGGAGGTTATCAATATTGTGGACCTGGAACTAAGTTGGCAAAACGTTTAGCAAGAGGAGATCCTGGAATTAATAAATTAGATCAAGCTTGCAAAGAACACGATATAGCATATTCAAAGTATAAAGATTCAACAAATAGATCAATAGCAGATAAAATTCTAGCGGAAAAAGCTTGGCAAAGAGTAAAATCAAGTGACGCAAATATTGCAGAAAAAGCAGCAGCTTGGGCAGTAACTACAGCCATGAAGACAAAAGCAAAGTTAGGTGGTGGAAGACGTCGCAGAGGAAGACCTGCAAAGAGAGGCGCTCCCAAAAGAGGTGGAAACATTAAAAAAGGACGTCGTAGAACTCATAAGGCAAGTGTAAAGAAGACTTCTGTTTGGCAAATGGTAAAAAACGGAGCAGGTTTATACCTAAGACCATACCGTGTGTACTAAATAAGAAGAATCAATTGATAATTCCAAATAAAGCCTTAACAAATCATCAGTTAAATGATTATGTAAAATGTTTGAAAATACCATTCTTTCGAGGAGTTTTTATGAAAGATGCATTACCAACTAACATATGGAAAAATGAAACTGGAATAGTAAATTTAGATTCCACCTATGGTCCAGGCACTCATTGGGTATGCTATAAAAAACTCGGACAAACCATTTACTACTTTGACAGTTTTGGCAATCTACCACCGCCAAAAGAACTGCAACATTATTTTCGAAACTCCAAAAACATTTTTTACAATTACAAAAGAGAACAACCTAACAATACTGAAATATGTGGGCATTTATGTTTGGAGTTTCTAGCGAAGAGTGTCAGTCAGCTTTAAGATGTCATCGTATACAGTGTCACTGAGTGGAAATTCATCCACATTGAAAAGTACGCTGTTCCCAGCATTGCGTCTATCCAAGGAAAGATTATGGGAAGCGGCATTACTTGATTTGACTACCTACAATTCAATTCCTAATGTTACAGAAGGAAAAAACAATTTACTACATTATTATGAAACTAAGGATGCTGCAGGAAAATACTCAGAATTGAAAATAATTACATTTCCTACTGGAGCTTATGAAATTGATGATATAAACCAATTATTGCAGAAAAAACTCGGAGAAGATAATATCACAATCAAAGGAAATAATAATACTTTAAAAGCAGAAATAACTTCAAAATATTATATAGATGTCGGAATGAAAAACTCTATTGGCAGTTTACTTGGATTTACAGATACAAAAAAGAAAATCTTAACTCCTGGAACTACTCATTCAGGTGATTCAACTGTAACAATATTGAAAGTAAATAGTATTGATGTCACGTGCAACATTATACACGGATCGTATAGAGATGGAGTTAATCAACATATTTTACATACATTTTATCCAACAGTGGCTCCCGGTTTTAAAATTGTTGAGAAGCCACAAAACTTGATATACCTACCGTTAAACACCAGTTTCATTTCAGACATCGTACTGAACATATTGGATCAAGACGGTCATAGTGTTGACTTTAGAGGAGAAACAATTACTATACGGATACACATCAGAGCAGCAACATAAAAGTCAACATGGGATTATCATTTAAACCGCAACGGAAGAGTCGGGAGCTCAGTAGCTCCTCGACATTGGAAGAGTTAACATCGGAAAACATTCGTTTTCTACAGAAGATTGGATTGAAACTTAACAGCGATGGATATCCTGGATATATCTCAAGGACCAACGTTCGACGAAACACTATGGGAGAAGGAATATCACACGCACAACCCTTACACTTCATCAAAATTAAACAATAACGATGAAATAAGGATCCCCATTCAACAACAAGATATTTACACTTTACCGTGTGAAAGTTACTTGTACATCGAAGGACGGGTATTAAAATTGGATGGAAAAACTGCTTCAACAGTTCCTTTTATAAATAACCCGATGGCATATCTTTTTGATGAAATAAGATATGAAATATCAGGGGTGACGGTTGATTCAACAAAAAAGGTTGGTTTAACAACGACATTGAAAGGATTAACATCATTAACACCGCATGAGAAGAATTCAATAGTCACTGCCGGATGGGTTGCCCCCGATAAAGACACTATAACACCAGCTTCCAACGGTCACTTTGATTTTCATGTACCTTTACGATTGCTTTTGGGATTCGCTGAAGATTACAAACGGGTAATAATAAATGTCAAACAAGAATTAGTATTACTCAGATCTTCAACTAATAAGGACTTGATACTTGCAGACCCTGCAACTACGGAAGATAAACTGGAATGGCAACTACAGTTGGATAAAGTTGTTTGGAGAGTACCTCATGTAAGATTGGCTGATGAACATAGAATCCTATTATTGAGAAAGTTGAAATCTGACCGTGATATTGTGATGCCATTCCGAAGTTGGGAATTTCATGAATACCCTACACTACCTCAGACAGAACGACAAACATGGACCGTCAAGACATCAACTTACTTGGAACGAGCAAGGTACATAATACTCGGTTTTCAAACTAAGCGAAAAGATGTTATCACTGCAAATGCTGGTCAATTTGATCACTGTAAAATAAAGAATTGTAAAGTTTTCCTAAACTCTCAATTCTTTCCCTATGACAATTTAAATGTCATGTTCAGCAAAAAACGTTTTTCTATTTTATACGATATGTATGCAAGATTTCAATCGTCATATTATGGAAAGACTAATACACCACTATTATCACCTGACCAGTATTATTCCAAGGCTCCAATAATTGTAATCGATTGTTCAAAACAAAATGAATCGGTAAAATCATCAAGTGTGGATATAAAAATTGAAATGGAATTTGAAGAACCAGTAGCGGATGGAACTTCGGCATACTGTCTAATTCTACATGATAAAATAGTTACTTACACACCGCTGACCGGAATTGTGAAGAATGTACTTTAAGAAGAATTGTACAACAACTGCAAATTTTTGAGGTTAGAATTATCTGCTTTAATTTTTGAGGTTAGAATTTCATTTGTGAAAGACAAGTTCAAAACAAACAATTATGTAATTGTATAAATTTCAAGGATTTACGAAAAATATAAAAGCGAGAAAATAATTAGTAGAAACTTCATTCTATCTTCAACCGTCGTATGGGAAACATCATTCGCAAGATGAATTCTACTAACGGAGAAGAAAATACACCTCTAATGGATGATAATAGTTCAGATATAGAAAAACAAGTTGAACGAGAAATGGACGAGTTCCTAAAATTCAACAAACATAAGAAGAGAGAAGAAGAAAAAGCTGAAAAAGAAGTAAAAAGGAAGAAGGTTGAAGTTAACATTACAACCAATATTTTAACAGAAGTATTTCTTCGGATTATCTACCCAATTTCTTCATGCATGACAAAAAGTATATCAGTTGGAATTTTAAAATCAATGGATTATTCACCAATTGTTATTTTAAATCATGGAAACAAAATGGTTACTTTCAGTGAAATTACTTGGGAATCTCTCATGAAACATTTACATCTTTTGGAGTGCTATTTAAGTAACAACACATTTGGAAGAAGAACAAGATTAAGTTTATTGGAATCAAATATTGAAGTTGATATAGTAAAACATCGTGGAGGACAAATTGTTCGCTTCAGAGATTTAACTACACATAATGTTAAATTATATTTCACTAAAGAAGAATTTTATACTTTAAGTTGTACTACCGGTCCCGTCACCAGATATTTGAAACAACTAATATTTTCAAGTGCAATAATTAAAGACTATCTAATTGATACATTGGACAAAAAACCTTTTGTTCCAATTTTATACGGTCCCGTGGATACTTCAATCTTTAATAGAATACCTCAAGAAGTTGAAATGTGGAGACAATTAAACAACTATCACACCAATTTTAATATTGATGAAGTGGCACAAGAAGTGAAAGAAGAAGAACAATCCTGTCTGTTATAAACATCGGCTCATTCAATTTTTAAGTCAGTTGTTAGTAAGACTTCATCATGAATAAACGGGTTTCGTTTTCTAATGCGCCACATATAATGGAAGTTAAAAGAGGTATAATTGAATTTCAAGCTTTCCGAGGAAATGATGGTAATTTTATTATTAAAGAATTAGTAATATTGGACATGAACACATCAGTAGTTTATCATTATTTGTTCAAACCTCCAGTACCATTTAATAGACTAACAACTAAAGCGAAAGTTACAAACAAATGGTTGAACAAACATTTTCACAACTTAAGATGGGATGAAGGTTTCATTAATTATAACATGATGCCGCACATTATGAATCATTATTGCAAAGAGTTTAAAATTATCTACACAAGGGGATTGGAAAAAGCAAATTGGATACAATCATTTACAAGCAACGAAGTAATTAATGCAATAATTGATAAAGATTTCCAATGCTACTTCAACGAACTTTGTATTTCATCAAAAAGTTTTAAACATCGAAGGTCGCAGTGCGCTTTAAAGAATGCCTACCGCTTGAATAATTTCCTTCAACAAACTGGTGGGGGTAGTGTCAGTAGTAGGGGTAGTGTCGATTATAAAAGTGAGAGCGCTACCATGACACAGCATGAGTATTACTCAAACCTCCGAAGAGACAACATCTCCGACGGACATTCTTATTAACAAGAAGATTAACAACAACATCAATATGGCATCACAGAACTTACTTCAAAGTTTAGTTGATCAGTTCAACGCTCATTCTAAATCATCAATTCTACCTACGAAGAAATGTTCTGAACTAAAAGAAGAAAAACACTACATCATTCATACTATTAAGAAAATGGAAACTTCAGTAGGTGATGCTATAAATTGCACTTTGAGCGAGGCACCTTATACAATTGGTGATGAAGCAAAATTTCAGATCTTCTTACCAAAGCGCTTCGTACAACTACTTCAAAATGAAGATCTTCGTATAATTCAACCCGGCACACTCTATTTGGTATCACATGGACCCAGTGGAAACAACTCTACTGAACTTACAATTCATGTAACACCTACTACTGATTAATTTGTACATAACATTGTAAATATTTCTTTGTATTTGTTTTTTCAATAAATATGATATAAAACAAAAAAAAAAATAAAAATAAAAAAAGCAACATATTGTAATGTTTTTGTACATTACAATATGTTGCTTTTTTTAAAAAATTCCACAGGATGACCTTGACCCAATTTTGTATAATTATAAAAGGGGAAATGTACTTGCAAAATTCATCAGTCTACTGCTACCTTTCATACCGTACACATCTCGCTCTTAATCCCTGAATATAAAACTGCAACATGTCCCTAAAGGTCAAGTGTGCATCTTACGATACTAACACCATAACAACTTTTGAACAACTCGAAGATTTAACCAACGAAATGCGAGTTTTACTTACCGGTGGTTATCACTTAACTGTTGATGTTAGTGCTACTAATACAAGGATGTTCACTAAAACAAAATATTGCGATGATGAAATATTTATTTCTACACAACCTACAACTTCTTCATCGCCAACTGGTCAACATAACATCAAGTTCCAAAAGTATTACCAATGTTGAATAACTTTTGACCGACAAAACTACAACTAAAGAATCACATGATCAATATGAGTTAATAAAAAGGATGTGATACTTGTATAAATAATCATTTGCTTCTCAGCTCTCACCACGACAAGACCTATTTAAGAAAATGTTGTACAGAATGATGATTCAACTTGATGGAAAAATCTATGGAAAAGACTACAACACCATTGAACAAATGACCCAAGATTTAGATGTATTAACTAAAGAAGGATATCAAGCTAAATTAATTTTAAAATTTCCTGAAGTACATCCATTATCAACAGAAGAACTTGTTGCTATGGCTAAGGCGGAGAGAGAGAAAAAGTCTGAAGAAAACAAAGAGAAACAAACTTCCTAAATTTTAATAATCCTTACACTTGTAAGGTATAGTTTTTTAAAACTCCATTTGGATGACCTTGAAATTACCCCCACCACTTTTCACAGTACATAAAACTCACTATTCAACACTATACACTCTTATTCTTTCACTGGACTCCGCAGCGTCAACATGGAAGAGCAAAAATACAAGTACAAACCTCGTTACTGTTGTGAACAACAGTGTACAGATTTAGGACCAATGATGGTGGATGGGTTAGCTTGTACTAAATGTGAATTCTTCGGATCTTGTTATTGCAAATGCAAAACAAAACAACTACCACCACCGGAATTGCGAACTTTCAAATTTTACAAATCAAGATATTTTCATACATGTTGTCCTCAAAGATGTTTCAAATTTCACCCTCTAGATCTTGCTCATTGTCAACGCACCAATTCTCATCAAGATGATTTTTGTACACATATGATAAAAAGATGTAAATACAGATCAGATTGGTATTCCGATCCTGTAGAACCATCAAATGTGTAATTTCAGTTTTACACTCTTTTTTAAAACTTCATTTGGATGACCTTGAGATTTCCCCCACCACTAGTTCTAATTTTTATATAATATTAAATCATTCCACTTCCAACACTCTAACTAACAACATGGAAAACAAATTTATCAAGTTTGAACATATAATAACTGACAGGGAAGAGATGGAAGAATTGTTTCAAAACTTACTTTCCATCATTGACGAATATCCTATAAGATGGTTCAGAATTGTAGTTCAATATTTAAATCCTGGTGAATTGTTTTCTTCATCGAGTGAAGAGGATGAAACAACTACTTCGGTTCAAATAATTGAATTAAAAGATGGAGAAGAAGAACTAAACGTTTTATTCAATCATAAGCTCAAGGTTCCCTATATAAAAGCCCCCTCCCTAGACAGCCCCCCTCCCTAGACGCCTGCTCAAGGTCACCATTATATAAGCCCCCTCCCTATGCGCCGATCCTCATTCCATCACCGACTCTCCAATAATGAACAACTCTCCATTGGCCCGAATGAATTCTAGTTTTGAAATAAACTCTAAAGAAGAGTTACAAGACATTTTTAATATTTTACAAGAACTTGTAGATAATTTTACAACCATCAAAATGAATTTGGAAATAACATACGATTGTCCTATTTGTGATAAGGTTGAAAGTTTAGATGAAGACAGTTTACTAAATCTAACTCCTGCACCATCTGACACTACTGATGGTAATAATGAAGAGCAACGTCTTTCCCCCACCACTTCTTTGTAATTCATCCTTCCCCCCACCACTTCTTTATTTAACTAACATTTCTCCCTTTCACTTCTCATTCCGTCTTCGACTTCTGAACTATCAACATCACTAAAATTTCAAACACTAACACAATCATGATGGATATGATGGATGAAGTTCCCTTCGTAACTAGAATGGAAGAGGATAAATTGAAATTGGAAATTAAACGATTGGAAATGGAACGGGAAAACCAACTTGAAATGTTACATTTGTTCAAGCTTTTCAAATACATCATCTGGGGACTCTGCATTTACCTTCTCATCGTCGTCGGTGTTTGCATTTACAACTCTGTAATTCATCACAAAAGTTCAACTTGTTTAAACTCTGCTGTTGCACATTAATTGTATGTTCACAAATAAAATTCAAAAGTTACTTCAACCTATCCCACTATCACCAACTAGTTCAACTTTCAACTATTTCTGGTGGTAGTTGGATAGGCTTTTTTAAAACTTACTCTGGATGACCTTGACATACTTTCCAGATCCCATTTATAAATTTGAATTTCAGTTTTAAACTAACTTTTAATTTTGTTCAACTATTAAGAGTTTTGTTAACACCTTCAAATTTCAGTTTTCAACTAACTTTTAATTTATGTGCACTTTTAGTTCAACCCTAGTTACCTTGTTCGCAAATTCAGTTCAACCGACCACCAACGCTATCGCCATCTCCACCCCAATATTTCAACATCTCTGCCCCCAACACTTGCCCGAACATCTGCCCGTAGGGGCAGCTGCCCGGACATCTGTTCGGTTTTAAAAATATAAAAGAAAGGTAAAGGAGTAGGGGTGGCGCATGCTCACCAATGCAAAACTAAGGTTTGAGGTTAGAATTATCCATGGCGGCCGCCATGTCTGGTTCAGTTTTACCACATAGTGTCGGCAACCGGTTATTGGTCTAAAGGAGTGGGGGAAGGGGTGGTGGGGGGAGGTTGCCGTTTTATAAGCCCTCTCCCTAGGCGGCGTTTCTCATTCGATCGCCAACTTTCATACGATAAACACCTCTCCCATGGCACGAATCAATTATCCCGCTATCACCAACTACTTCAACTTAAAACTATTTCTAGTGATAGTTGGATAGAATTTTTTAAAACTTACTCTGGATGACCTTGACATATTTTCCAGATCCCAATTATAAGTTTGAATTTCAATTTTGAACTAACTCTTAATTTTTGTTCAACTGTTAGAGTTTCGTTAACACCGACGAATTTCAATTTTGAACTAACTTTTAATTTTATGCGCAAATTCACTTCACCCTAACGCCAACACTATCGCCATCTCCACCCCAACCTATATAACATAAAATATAACTACAGCATCTCATATATACCCTCTAACCCCCACCGGAAGCTATGTGACATGGCAGCTGGCGCCAGCTGCCGCGGCACGTGGCTCCGTGGGCACGTGGCCGGTTTTAAAAGTGACCAAAACACACTACTATCTCAAAATGGTAAAGTAATTTAGGATATTTGAGTTACTTTAATGTAAAACATAACCTTTTTAAGCAATATTGTTATTCTTATTGCCATACGATAAAGTTGAGAATGTGCATTGGACAACTAATGTACCACAAACAAGTTAACTAACATTTTGAAATATGTTTGTTAAAAAGTTTATAAAACGAATCATCCATTTCTTATAGGTACCTATTTTATGTTAAATATATTTACATTATATAAATTATAAGTACTAACATTGTAAATACAAAGAAGAACAAAACTGTAGTTAAATCACCCACAGATTAAAATTTGAATTATTAACTTACAGGATACTGTACCTTTGATAAATGTATAATCAATTATTTCATATGTTATCAGACTTAGTAATATAGACACAGAAGTAAAATAAGTACGTCTTCAATATATCTTTTTAATAATAACCCTAATATGAAATATTAAATTGCTCTTTAAATAATTTTAGACTCATTACAGTTTAGTACAGTTAAAAAAGTATTAATTATTGTTCAATTGCTAATAACTTATAAATGTTAATTAAAAACAATGTTAGACTAACCTAGTACATTGATAGCATTTATTTTTTATTGTTTCAAATAGCTTTGAAGTATTGATGAAATATGATTCTCTCGAAAGCTTATTAGTTCTTGTAAGCATATGAATATATGATTCATTCTCTAATTAATTTGAAGTATTTGTTTAGAGTGTAACAAGTATATTTAGAGTGTATTCGAACTGGACCTAGCACGTGTGCAATTTTAAAATTGATGCATTCATGACCACACGAGTGGTTGAAAACCACTTACTGTACGGATGAAAAAAATGATTTGTGTTTTTACCATGCGCACAGCTTGCAAACGTAACACGATTTATCTCTAAATATCTTTAACCATAGCACTATTTTAAGCTGAAAGGAGTGTTTCACGCGTAGTCCGTGATATTACTATGTAGGGGCTGTATGTTTTTTTTGAAATAATATTATGTTTAAAATGTATTATTTTCTAATTACAAACCTATTTAAACTGATGAGAGATAAATATTAATATTTTTATCATGTTTCGCCCCGACCAATACATGTTATTATCAAACTAATAACCGAACAAGTTGTTATCAATTCATCTATATTTTAATGAAATATTGAGTTTATTAATTGTATGCACTCGCGTAATCTAAAGACACGCATAAACTTTAGCAATAACAATAAACCTTGCCAGGATCGGCGTAAAGTCTCGCCTGACACCTTACTCCGGGTAACGTATGTTCCACGAACAACACTGTCACATAAATTCGATATCCACCTGAGCTTGGATAAAGACAAAGGCGACAGCATCGACAAGCAGTAAACTCGGCGACTTTAGTGCCAACCCGATCACATTACTGTGGATCACATTATCACATTCACCACCATCACACTGGACATAAATGCATTTTGTGACGTCTCAGAACATGTGCAAGCTTTAGTGTATAGCAAAACTCCTTGTTATTAAGTTTTTTATTGACGTCAAAATAGTCACACGTCTATTGACTAAAAAACTATAGTTTCGTCAATGATTAAAGAAGACTAAGGTAAGGAGCTAGTGACAAGGAAAATCTTACATTTGCTTTGGGTAATATGACAAACAAATGCTATTTTTATCATGGGACTATAAGGCGCACTTAGCGTGTTGTCACATAAAATGTGACACCATTTAAATTACATGGTGGATAAAATAAAATTTTTGTATGGCTATTTATTAAACAAAAATAAATAAATATGGAGTTAAAAGTATGATCCTCCAAAAACTTTTTAGGACACTTAAACTATGTCCATTCATGAATAATTAATAGATAAAGTTAAATAAACTCCTAAAAATTTGATTACATTCGATATTACCAAATAACTGCTGTACTTCAAAATATTGTACAAATAACCTACTTACAATAGACTGTAGTGTGTAGAACAAGCTTCACACCATTGTTTGGTGGATACAGATGTATGAACAACAAGCTATCGCCATGGCTGGCCTTAGTGCAAAGCCGTGTTTTGACGTTGCAAGTGCTGTATTATTTTCCCTATACAGTACTAGTTTTTACTTCGATACTTCTTGTGTTATACTATCTATGTTTTTAAGAAGAAAATTAAGCTACAAAAAGTTGCAGATAAAAGTGGCCATTATTCCGTAAAAGGTTAAAGTAGTATAAAAGGAGAACATTATGATTATGGTAAACATTCGTGTCCACAATTTAAAAATAACTATAAATTATCATATTCGTATTAGTTTAAAGATTTCTTGTATTGAATTATTATTTTTATTACTTCCGCAATTGCTTTTCGGTATAAAATCATCCATGAATAGTTGATTGCAGGGCGTGTTTCGAGGGTTTTACTCGTCATCTTCAGAGGCAAACTAATCGCAAATAATTCCTGATTTCAGTGGTTGTTGTACACATAACACACGAAGATACATCAAGCATGTCCGGAAATCAACTGATATTGGATAATTTCATAATTAAATACAATTACGTAATTTTTAATTGAAAATAATTTTATAAAAAAGTATCTTGGCTGTTTAACAGTTAATAAGTTATTGTATTATATACCAGTTTCATGAAGTCGTTGAGTTGAAGGTAACTTCTAAATTAAGGAGATTGGTCATAGGATATCGGTTTGAGTGAGTTTTACAATTTAAAAAGCTATATTTGTGACCATCAGACTATCTATTTAGTAATAACAAAATGTTGAACTTGCTTGGTAGGCTATGTAGAGTAAATAATAGAACTTATGTCAGTAATCTGTGAATTATCAGAGTAACACTCTTAAAAGTGATATATTTTTTATCATTTTGCAACGAAATCAGCATGTTTTTGTACTCTTAATAGTTCCAAACAGGGTTAATTTTGGTCCGAGACTGAAAAATCAGCCAAAATATTATTTTTTAGGTCATGGGTCCGAAAAGTCATTTGTTTTCTAAATGGTATTTATTTATTTTTCTATGCAGAATAGTAAAATTCAAATGTTATAAAAAACATTGTTTGTAAATAATTAATGTAAACACTATACTTACTTTGTAAATATAACCTCGAAAATACAACTTAACGAGTTATTATTTTTAACGATTAAAAGTGTAATTCCGCATTATCATAAAACACGTTTTGTTCATCACTTGGAGCAAAAGTGTCTTTTAGTGTTTAAAACTCGGCTGCTCCTCGTTTTCAAAACACGATTGCTTAAACTATGATAATTTTTCTATACTATTCAAACAATATTTCAACAATATTGATTAATTTTTAGTAAAAAAACTTACCGCCCACTTCAAACCGCGGCCCTTAAACTTAACATCCAAAGACCACCTGGAGAGAGTTTCCAATATAGGTATTAAAACCAGTAATGATTTGACGAATTAATAAATAAGCTGTCCAGATTTCTTTAATTTAAAATTTTAAAACCACCACGCTGGAATTGTCTTAGCAAAGTCCACTCACTGTCGAGGTCCGCGTAGACCGCCTGGAGCGCCTGGTCCAGCGACTGGGTGACGAGGAAGTGCAGCTGCAGGTGCGAGTTGTGCACGAAGGTGGATACGTCGCTCAAGGAGGTCTGGATCACGTCGGAACTCTTCACCACCGCCTCCGACAGCTGCTCGTTCGTCACGAACATGGCCACCATCCCCGCCCTACAACATCAGAATACCCGGAGTGGTTTTGATGTCTGATTTGTTGTTCATTCATTCATTCATTCATTCAAAGGGGCAGACCTAATCCCAAGGCGTGTCAGCCGCAAGGGCTTTTTGCGCTCCCCGTATGTGTTTCAGAGCTCATCCCAGTCTAGAAACCCGATAAACTTCTGCAGACAAGCTTCTCTTGGGGAAGGAAATAGCCCCTCCACAGTCCTCCTGGGGCCCTCTCTCTGGCTTCTTCCAGCTCCATGCAGTCGAACAGCAAGTGATCTGCAGTCTCTTCTGACTGCCCACACTTCCTACATACCGATCCCCATTCTAGAGAAACATGCGCTTCAGGTGGGTTGTTGCTGATTTGTTGTATGGCGATTTATAATCAAAGTAATTTAAGTGACGAAAAAATTTCAGGTAACCTAAATAAAGGGTAAATGACATTTTTAGCATTACTTTCATAGATCCGCACAGATAATAAATTTATGTGTTTGAGGGTTTAAGCGGAATAAATGAGCTAACCATCACATTACAGGTGGTACTGATAAAAAATGAAATATAAATAACAAAAAAAAAAAAAACTCTCACATTGATGAGAATTTGAAAAAAAAAATCATTAGTTCTAAGTAAACGGGTTCGAAGTGAATCGTACTAAACAATCTTTTTCCAGTGAAACTGTTTTTGCAAGCTAGATTCTAATCAAAATAAAAACAGAAATAATAGCAGGGTATAGTGTGTTATAGTAAAAACACCGAGAGCTTTTTTTTTAGCAGCAACAGTATTCTCCTTATCTTGCTATAAAACAGATTTATACCATTAAGAGTAAGGAAACTTCATCCGCTAAATCTTTGTAGACACACAATATTTTCACTTTTTAATTTTTTCTGTTGTCTTTATCTACGCATATAGTCTATGTCTAATGTAAACGACGTAACACCCAATTAGTTGATATCGAACTTACAAGAGCAACACCAGCAGGATCTGCAGTATGAAGACCAGCGTGCGCCGTCTGCAGTTGCCGGCCCAGCCGACCTTGTCGTCGGTGTCGTCGTCCTCCCTGGACGTCATCCTGTAGCAGGCGTGGGACAGCATGATGACGGGGACGGCCAGGGCGAGGAGAACCCCCACCACCAGACAAGCGACGAACCCCGCCTCCACCTGCAGTGACTGCAACCATCATGGGGTCAGTCGGGACTGGGTATTTGAAGTTCTTGATAATGATGGTTTCATTTAGGTGTATAAATTTAAAAATAGTCACCCTTGCATTTTATTGTTTTCAACTGTAAAAAAATCCTTTTTATCATTCTGCACGAAATCAGCCTGTTTTTTGCTCTCTTAGTAGTACCAAAACCGATTCTTTTTGTCCTAGGACTGAAAAATCACATGGAGAATATTTTAGGTCCTAGAACTAAAAAGTCATCTGTTTACTAACTATATTCATTTAATAATGTTGAGAAGCGGAATTTTGAAATACAAAGTCATAAAAAGCATTGTTTGTAAATAACAGAAATGTAAACAAGGTATATTACTTACTTTGTAAATACAACTTCGAAAATACAACTTTATAGTTAATATTTTTAACGATCAAAAGGCTAATTTCGCATTATGATCAAAAACGTTTTTCATCACTCGCAGCAAAAGTATCTTTTTAATGCTTAATTGTTTTTAAAAACTCTGCTGCACCTCGTTTTTAAAACACGTCTGCCCACCATAAAGACCCACTTTTGCTCCATGTGACTCCTAGTAACTCTACCTTACTTAAATAATTTTAAAAAGATAAAAATGCAAAAAAAATTACTAACCAAAACCTAAAATATAACGTATACAAGACTCGCGTGGTTTTATAACAAATAGATCCCGTGGTTCGGAAGTCACGTTAAGCCGTTGGTCCACCTGCATAGAAAACAAAAAGTGCGGGCATTTCAGGAGAGGAGAACTATCAGTTAATTGCTGATCTCCCTCCACTAAAAGCCATACGATAGTTAATTATAACAAATAGATGCCATCACTCAGCCACTTTTGTTTCATAATTGAAACAATTGCCTTATCCAAGTAAAACAACTCTTAGTTTGTTCATCGACCAGGATTACAATTAAAAAAATATTTCTTCTTCACTGCCACATTTTGAATTTTGATTTTAATAAAAAAAGAAAAAATATTTAACATATAATCGTCTTCAATAACAATAATTATTATTACTGTTATATCGTATTGTTTAACGACAAAATTGTTTGATAAAAATTTGCGTATAGTAAATCCATTATAAAATTAATGAAACAAATATTATTTCTTAATAAATACAAAAACCTGAATCAATAATTATGCTAAAAACTAAGCAAAAGGTCCATGGAAATATTAAAGGTTCGTTTGAAAGGTTAATATTATTAAAATACTTAATTGGATAATATTAAATATACAAATCATAGTGTAAAGTTCTTTGTGTAATTTCATACCATAGTCAGTATTGTCATGATTTTCATGAAAATAAATTGAATTTTCGTTTTTATTGGTTGGAATAAATTTTATTAGAACAAAATAAAAATATATAAATGAAAATACAATTTTTTATTCATTAGCCAATATTTTTAATAATTTTAATGGATGAGGCCTTTCGACACACAAGTTGTCATCATCAGATCTCACTCCTTAATACAAATCAAAAAGTAAATATTATGAAATGTGATTAAAATACAATCATATGTAAAATTATAAAGAATAAAGATAAGAGTAAACAAAAATTTTGATTTTAAATCCACAACATACTATATAAATTTCTTCAGAAAATTTGAATTCAACAACTGAGAATTTAGAATTGGTCCATTATCATTGTTTAATAAATTATCTTCTTGTGTCAAATTAATATAGTATGTCTCCCAAGCATTAAGATATTTTGGTTTTATTATTTCTTTCAGAATTTTTAAGTTGGAGTTTAAAACTGAATGTCCTGTAGATAGGCAATGTTCAGCAACTGCAGATTTTTCTGGTCGGTTAAATTTAATGTGGGATTGATGTTCTTTAAATCTTGTTTTTAGTGTTCGTTTTGTTTGGCCAATATATAATTTGTCGCAGTCATTACAATTAATTTGGTATATTCCAGATTTGTTTTCAAATTCAATTTTGTCTTTAGGGGACTGTAAAAGCTTCTTTAAATTGTTTCTGGTTTTAAATGATACATTTTGATTTGTATGAATTTTGAAGGTTTTCTTGATATTTGAAGAAATTCCTGAATATGTAGCGCTGATCCATTTCTGATTGTCTTCTTTCAATGGTAAAAGGGTCGTTCGTGATGTTTTTTCCTTGCGTTTTCTTGCTTTTTTCAACATGTTATTTACTAAACTACTGTTATAACCATTAAATTTTTAATAAAAAAAAAAAAAATAATAATTGTATTTTTTTACAATTATAAAAAAAAGAAAATACAATAAAAAAAATTGTATTTTCATTTATATATAATCCAATATTGAAGCTCTATTGTGCAAAAAAAAAATAAAAATATATTCAGAACACGGTTTGAACCTTAATTATGATATTGTGTAATGGATCGAACAAAGGAAATGGTTTTCCTCAAGCAATGTCTAATGGATCGCAGAATATTTGCTTAAAACGTTATGAATTAAACATCATATTTATTTGAATTCTTTTAGCATAATTCTTACTTTATTTATTCATACTCGTCTTGTTAGAAGGTTATCTTAGATTATTAAAAATTATATGTATTCGTAAAGTATCAATATCATTAAACTAAATAATAAATAGTTAAGAATAGTTTTATTTATCTAATCAATAATTTTATTAAATCTTTGTTTTAGATGTCGATTAAATCGGATTAATATTGAATAGACTTATTATTGTAGTTGATGTTTTCATAAATTATTTAATTTACAAGTAAATTTTGTAAATGCTCTTATTTGATCAGAGTAATGGGTATTGTAATAGTTTACTATAAATCAGTCCATTTTCTAATATTTAAAAATACTCTTCAGTTTGTATAAGGCAAAAATTACAAGGAAAATTAAGTCTTTGTCGCAATATAGGGTAATGTTGTCGTTCAATTTAGCAGGAAGTATATGAAAACATCCCATGAACCTACACCTTACTGTTAATAAAGTGATTTTGTATCTTGCTTTATGACTATACCAGAACTGTTTATTTTAATCATATGTTAATTATAAATAGTGTTGTTGTTTCTGTGATAAAAAGAAAGTGATTGAAGTTTTTTAAAATGTTAATAAATGATTAAATGGTGAATAATAATTAATATTTAAAATAAAAGTTTATATATGTTGTTTTGTAAATCCTTCCTTAATTATTTAACATGGTAGCAAGGGATTGTGGTTTATTTAAAGAGAAATGTTTTTGAAAGTTTGTTGTTGAAATACATTACAGAGGAAGGATTAGTAGAAAAACAAAATGGCTGAAGATAAAAAGGATGAATTCATGTTGCAAGTATTTGATGGCAAAAATTATGACAAATGGAAATTTAGGTTGAATTTATTTTTAGAGATGAAAGATTGTAGTGAAGTGATAAAGTATGATGAAAAGCCAGAAAATATAACTGAGAATGTTTGGAAAAAGAAAGAAATAAAAGCAAAGAACTACATAGTGAACAGTATAAATAATACCCAGCTGGAATTGATTATTGGTGAAGATTCTGCTAGAAAAATGATTCAAAAACTAGATGAAGTATATCTTTTAAAGAGCAGTGCGGCAAAATTACTTATCAAGAGAAAACTGCTTGATATGAAAATGAATGATACTGATAATCCAACTGAATTTTTTAACAGCTTTGAAAAACAAGTAAATGAGCTAAAAAATGCTGGAGAAAATGTCAGCAATGAAGATAAATTAAATTATTTATTGCTAGCTTTACCTGAAAACCTATCTCACATAGTAGATATTGTTGATGCCTTACCAACAAAGGAGAGAACTGTTGAGTATGTTAAAACTAAATTAATGTTAGAATTTAAAAAGAAAGAAAGCAGAAATGATCTAGGTAATTGCAGTTCAAGCGGTAACTTTCAGAATTTTTACTCTAAGGGAAAAAGTAGACAAATGAATTACAAACAGTCAAGTTCGAGTAAAACTAACAGACATCAGGAAAACAAGAATGAACCTCAACGTTGTTTTAAATGTAATAAAATAGGCCATTTAGCCAGAAATTGTTGGAGTAAAACCAATTTTAATGACAATAAGAACAGTGCTAGTTATAATAATTATGGAAGACGTGGAAGTTTTACTAATAGAAACAATCAACAGCGACATCAAGTGTCATACAATATTGAGGAAGAAAACTTAGAAAAGTGTAATATGACCACATTTACTGCTCAGACTTTAACTGCAAAGCAAGACAAGAATAAAGAAGCTAACACATTAGAAGCGACTGAAGAAATAAAATGGTTACTTGATAGTGGATGCTCGGACCATATTATTACTACAGATAAATATTTTGTGAAGTGTAAATATTTGGAAAATCCTATAAACATTAAAGTTGGTGATGGTTACTCCCTTAAATCAGAAAAAATAGGTGACATTATTGCTTATTTTTATGTTAATGGTGAAGCATTAAAGACTACAATCAAAAATGTATACTATGTCCCCAACATGAAACAAAACTTACTAAGTGTTTCCTGTATTGTAAATGCTAATCATTTTGTCGTATTTAATAAAGATACAGCTGAAATTTACAACAGCGCTGATCAAATTGTAGCAAAAGCAGTAAAACAAAATAAATTATTTGAGATGAAGTGCAAAGTTCAATGTTCAGCAAGTGATGCAAAATTATTTACAAGTACAAAAAATGCAGACATGACTAGTAAAGAAAAATTACACAGACTATTGGGGCATACAAACTTTTACAAGTTGAAAGAAATGTGTAACTTACAAGTAGTAGATGGACTGCCGAAAAATATTGAAAATGACTTTATCGAATGTGAAATATGTTTGACTAATAAAATGACAAACTTGCCATTTGAGAAAAATCGAAGAAGAGCAAATGATATACTTGAAATCATTCACACCGATTTGAATGGACCTATCACACAAACCGGGTACAACGGTGAAAAATATTTTGTATCATTTATTGACGATTTTAGTAGAATTGCCATTGTATACTGTATTAAAAACAAAAGTGAAGTTTTTGATTGTTTTAAGAAATATATGAAGTTAGTCCACAATCAGACTGGGAAGAGAATCAAAGAGATTCGATGTGACAATGGAAGAGAATATATTAACAAAGATTTTTTTGAATTAGCGAATAAAGAAGGGATAATGTTAAAACCAGGACCAGCCTATACTCATGAACTTAATGGAGTTGCAGAGAGATTTAACAGAACAATAATGGATCGTGCAAGATGTTTACTTGCAGAAGCTAATATTGATAAACGATACTGGCCAGAATGTATCTATACAGCAGCTTATATTGGGAATCGGTTGCTTGCAAATACAAAAGAAAAGAAAACTCCTTATGAAATATTTTTCAGAAGGAAACCAGACATCTCAAATCTGAAATTGTATGGAAGTACAGCTTTTGTGAGAATCCCAGATGAGTGCAGAACGTCTAAGTTGAATCCGAAAGCAACACAAGGTATTCTTGTTGGATACACTGATACTGGCTATAAAATCTTAGTCAACAATAAGATAATTGTAAGTCGACATGTAAGATTTGTTGATAAGACAACAAAACTTATCAAAATTGATCATAATGATTCTGATGGAAATGAAGAAATGTTAAGTGAAGAAAAGCTTACTGATGAGAGAGTGGAAGAAAAAGTTAAGTGTGACGAGAATGAAACAATAGAAAAGGAGCAAGTTCAGGAGGTGAAAAATGATACTCGACCTACACGTGGAAGAAAAATGCCTAAGAAGTTTGAAGATCATATTGTATATGTAAATGTTTGTGACAATCAAGTACCACAAAGCTACGAAGAAGCTATCAGTCGACCAGATTCTAGAAAGTGGATAACAGCTATGGATGAAGAACTAACAAGTTTGCAAGAAAATGAAACATGGAAGATTGTTGATTTACCTAATGATAATGATAAAGATATTATTGATGTAAAATGGATTTTTCGAATTAAAAGCAATGGAAAATACAAGGCACGAGTTGTAGCTAGAGGGTTTCAGCAGACGTATATTGAGAATGAAGAAATATACTCTCCAGTAGCAAGAATGACAACATTAAAAATGTTATTATCTGTTGCATGTGTTAACAGTTGGAACATAGAACAAATGGATGTGGAAACTGCATTTTTAAACGGAAAGATCAAGTCTGAAGTTTACATAAATCCACCAGACGGTTATGCTATTGAGAAAAATAAAGTATTGCTGTTACAGAAATCGTTGTATGGTTTAAGAGAGAGTCCTCGTGACTGGTATGAATGCTTTCATGAATTTATGACAAGCATTGATTTAAAGAGATCAGATTATGATTATTGTTTGTATACAGGATTCATAGATGGAGAAAAAATTTATGTACTATTGTATGTAGATGATCTATTAATCTGTGGTGTTAATAGTGACGCAGTTGAGAAAATGAAGAAATTGTTGAGCAAACGTTTTCGTATGAAAGACCTAGGACAGATTGATCAGTATCTGGGAATAGATGTTGAATATTTTCCACAAAGGAAAGAAATGTATTTGAGTCAAGAAAAATACATTAAGAGCCTTGCAGAGAAGTATAACATTACGCAGACAAAGAAGTTCGAAACCCCTATGGAGATGAATCTTAAAATAGAGCCAGCTGTGAAGATTCATAAAAATATAAAGTACAGAAACCTTATTGGAGCATTACTTTACATAGCAAACGGAACTCGACCAGATATTTCTTTTTCAGTTAACTACTTAAGTCGATTTCAAAACAGTTATGATGAGACACATTATAAGTGCGCATTGAGAATTTTGAAATACTTGTACTCTACCAGTTCTTTGAAACTGAACTATAATGCGATATTTGAAGAACAAATTGATGCTTACGTGGATTCGGATTGGGCAGCAGATATTACTGACAGGAAATCGACAACAGGAATAATTATTCGTGTATTTGGAAATGTTGTCCTGTGGAAATCTCAAAAACAAAAAGTTGTATCAAGAGCTTCGACTCATGCTGAATTTTATGCACTAGCAGATTGTGTTGAAGAAATACTTCCCATCAAAGGTATTTTGCAGGATTTTGATGTAAAAACAAAGGGACCAGTTAAAATTTATGAAGATAACACCGGATCAATCGCCTTAGCAAAGAATGGGAAATTTTCAAAAAATTCAAAGCACATCGACACAAGTTATCACTTTGTTTATGACTATGAAAAGAAAGGTGAAATTAATGTTCAAAAAAATTTCATCTGAAGATCAACTTGCCGATATATTGACAAAGTCTCTGGGAAGGATAAAGTTTAAGAAAATGCGTGACTTACTGGGACTTATTGAAACTGATTCATACGACTAACATAGATACAAAATCAAGGAGGTGTGTTAATAAAGTGATTTTGTATCTTGCTTTATGACTATACCAGAACTGTTTATTTTAATCATATGTTAATTATAAATAGTGTTGTTGTTTCTGTGATAAAAAGAAAGTGATTGAAGTTTTTTAAAATGTTAATAAATGATTAAATGGTGAATAATAATTAATATTTAAAATAAAAGTTTATATATGTTGTTTTGTAAATCCTTCCTTAATTATTTAACACTTACGTTATCACCTGTTTGTTAGTAGGTTGCCTTATAAATTCATTTATAAGGAATAAAAAATTAAAAAATTACAAACAGTTACATCAGCATGTTTTTTAAACAAGACACAAATTTTTTTGTTTAAGACAAAACCAACATGCTATGTTTTTAAAAGTATTGTCAATATTTTGTACAATTATAGATATAACAAAGCTTTACTTAATTTGTTGTATCTATACCATAATTAAATGGTTTTCCATATGAAATGAATACTTTATAAAATGAATAGAAAATAAACAAGATCAAAGGACAAATGTTATAGAAGGTTTCGTTCGACGTAGTGGAGTACATCAGCTTGATAGCGCGCACGAGACAGATTATTCGGTCGACATTATGTCCTCGATGCAAGTGGCTATCCTCAATCATTATACAGGGTGTTAGTGAACTCACATTCAAAAAATTGCAGGGTTGTTCCTTAGCTCAAGACAAACAAAAACACCGGATAAAGATGGGTCTAAAATCCTTCGTAAACTCGCTAGCCGCCATAATGGATTTCACATAATAGTATTTATTTACATAACGGATATCTGTATTCAGTCCATATTTGATATGAAGCTTTAGCATACCAATATATACATTTTTCAGGATGAAATGAGTATTTTAACATGGGGGCCTTTTAAAAATTTTTATTTTATATATCTCAAAGTCGGTAAGTTTTATTAAACTTTTACGAGAGACAAAAAAGATTGTTAATTACATCATATAAAAAATGGTACCAAGATTTTTGGGATCTAACAACAAATAATGGAGTAATTGAGATTCTTCTGTTAAAATGACCTTAATTTGCATTAATTATAATGCAAAATTAATGTTTTTTTTATATAGAAAACGTTTAATACCTCTTATTTGTTTTCAGCTCCTTATAAACTTGGATGAATTTAATTTAACTTGGCGACTCTTTTGTTTCATGTAAAATTTTAATAAAATTTATGGGTATTGAGAAATTTGAGATTAAAAATTTTAAATGGCCGCTTTAAAAAAACATTTATTGGAAAACACTAACTTTTCCTTGAAAACATACATTGGTATGGTAAATCTTCATACAAAAAATAAACGGAATAAAATAATACGTTACGTAAATAAAAATTAGGCCTATTATGTGAAAAATGGCGGCTAGCGGCCATTCCATCCTTGGTCCGATGTTTTTTGTTTGTCTAGACCTTAAGAACAAATCTATTTCTTTTTTAACGAAAGTTCACTAAGACCCTGTATATCTCACGTGCACACGCACAAAATCGTACATAATCTAGTCAGTTGTTTTTTTAATTATATATTTATAGTCGCAGATTTAATTTATGTCAAACTTTCAGGAGAATCACAAGCTCATAGGCATAGAAGGTTAGTTAAGATTCAATACATGATGAAAATTTTAAGCTTAATGAATTTTTCTGCATTCTTAGAAAAATACTATTACAAAGTGTAATTGTGAAAATTTTTATTTTATAACTAAAGTAAAAAAAAGGTAAGTTGCGAAGTAATGAATTAACAAAGTGTATGTGTTTGAGAAAGGGCGAATTTAGTTTATTGAAAATATTGAAAAATATGTGAAAATTATGAAAAGTCAATTTTATGAAATTTACTGGTTTGGTTTAAAAATTGAAATGCTCGAAGGACCAGGTACTATGTACCAGAGAATAATAAATGCCTACAACATTGTTTATGAATACAAGCAAGAGAAAGGGTGTAAACTCACTGAAGAAAATCCTTGTGGCGGAACTGGAAGGACGCCAAGATGGCCGGATGGACGCCGCCACACCAGACCACGGGAACTGCTGGGCCAGGAAAGTCTCTCCGAGGTCCAGGGAATCTTCTTGCTTGCTGCGGATTCGCACGTACGCACAATTGAGTAATGATTTGAGCTCTCGTACAGTCCAATGTTCATATACGCGGGAGACCGAGAGTTGCCCGACACGCACTGACACACACTAGATTCACTGCAATTTATATTAGTGAACAGGGAATAGTTACTGAACAAAATAATACCACTTTATAAAATGTTTAAATAAATTAAAAGGGGAAGCCACAAAAAGGCGAGACTAAGGTCACGTTTAAAAAGATTAACGTGCCCGGAGAAAAGAAAAGCCGAAAGGCAATTGAGACTATTTTTTAGAAAGACAAACAGAACTAGAATCAGAATGGCGAGCCTCATGGGAGGTGAAGGGAACTGCTGACATGCAAGAAACGGAACAGAAGTGGTCTGCGAGTCATCGGCCAATCAGCAGCCTGCATGATTCGGAGCGACATACAGGCAAGGGTCATCGGCCAATCAGCGGCCAGGGATCGGTAAATTTCCGTTTTGAACGTGTTCACCAGCTCTCGGCGATTACGCCCTATCGCTATCTCTCTCTCTCGCTCTGCCTACTGCCAATATTTGAAATGACAATTCTGCTTGTCTGTTATAACTTAAAATCAGTACTTAACATACCGGCGGCTTTGAATCACTTGTGATTCAACAAAACAATATTAAAACTCAGAAAAAATGAAAATCAAACAATTCTTATGCTAATATGTATAAGAGGTTACCATTGGAATGATTAGGCAGTTTCCGCCCACAAAGGTAGCAAAAACACTTTGACTGCAGGACGAGTAAGGTACCGTGCTGAGTCTTGAGTTCGACAACTCGAACAACATTGTCTTTGTCAGGAGTAACCTTTGTGATCCTTGCCAAGGGCCACTGGAGAGATGGGGTGTCTTGATGAACCAGCACTAAGTCGCCAACTTGAAGATTCCTCGTAGGAGTGGACCATTTCAGGCGTTGCTGCAATGTGTGGAGATACTCCTTGCTCCAGCGCTTCCAGATGCGTTGCATGAATGCTTGCATGATCTGCCATTGTGAGAGTCTATTGTCAGGTGTGTTGACGAAGTTGGGTTCTGGAAGTGAAGCTAGGGGGGCTCCAATTAAAAAGTGACCTGGCGTCAGAGCCTGAAGATCGTTAGCATCACTGGACAAAGCAGTGAGAGGCCGGGAATTGAGCATCGCCTCTATTTGGCATGTTAGTGTGGTGAACTCAATGAGGGTGGGCACGTGAGTCCCGAGGGTGCGCTTCAAATGATATTTAGAGCTCTTGATGGCACTTTCCCACAAACCGCCTTGGTGAGGTGCAGCGGGGGGATTAAAATGGAACTTGATGTGGTGCTCAAGCGCAAATCGCTCAATTGGTTGCTGAGCGGAAGAGAGGAAATCACGAAAGGCATTGCTTGCGCCCACAAAGTTTGTTCCACAATCACTGTAGATATCGGAGCATATGCCTCTTCGAGCTACAAAGCGTCTCAAAGCAGCGATTAATGAGTCAGTGGACAAGTCAGTTGCGACTTCGATGTGCACTGCCTTGGTGACGAGGCAAACAAAAATGCAGATGTAGGCCTTAATATGGCGAATGGATCGAAGGTTGTGGATCTTGACAGTGAATGGACCGCCATAGTCAATGCCCGTAGACAAGAAGGGTCGAGCAGGAGTCACTCTTGCTTTGGGTAAGTCACCCATCAGAGGGAAGGTGTTTTTCGGTTTTTGTTTAAAACACATCAGACATTTGAAAATTCTGTTTCGTACTGCACTTCTGGCAGAAAGGATCAATACATGTTGGGACAGTAGAGACATAGTCAATTGTACCCCACAGTGCAAATGTTTGCGATGAATGTAGTCGATGTAGATGTTGACTACGTGATGCCTCTTCGGTAGAAGATAGGGATGTCGTATGTCTTCCGCCAGATCGGCGTTTTGAAGTCTGCCACCAACCCGTAGTAGACCGTCTTGATCAATGAAGGGAGAGAGTCGCTGTAGACGTGAAGAGCAGGTCTTGTTGTCTTGAAGAGCAGCAATGTCATTGGAGAAGGCCTCTTGTTGCACCAATCGGAAAATACGCTGCTGGGCAGCTTGTATTTCGTCCACAGAGAGAAGACCTAGACGAGGATCCTGCAGGCGGCTGTTTTGGATGAAGCGCAGGACGTAGGCCATGACATGAAGTAGCTTCGTCCAGGAGGAGAACTGGGAGAGAAGATCCCACAACGACTGCTGTGTAGAGATGAGCACGGTCAATGGGGTTGGCTTCACCTCATCCAGATCACAGGTGTCGATGAGCGTGAAGCTTGAAGTCGGCCAAGTTGAAGGTGGAAGTCGGAGCCAGGTAGGTCCCTGCCACCAGAGAGGATGATTCACCAGTTCCGAAGGTAGGATGCCTCGTGAAGCACAGTCCGCAGGGTTGTCATTACTGGAGATGTGACGCCAGCAATGCGAGGGGATGAGCTCCTGGATTTGGGCGACTCGATTTGCGACATAAGTCTTGAGGCGATACGGGAGAGTTTGTATCCACGACAAGGTCACGGTTGAGTCACACCATAACACTATGGAGTCTATTTTCAATTTATTGAGAAATTGGTTAGTCACATAGTGAACTAACTAGCGAGAAGATGCGCTGCGCACAATTCAAGGCGCGGGAGTGTCACACGCTTGAGGGGGCGGCACGAGTCTTGGCGATAATCTGTGTCACCTGCACTTTATTGTCACTGTCAACACATCGCAAGTAAACAACAGCCGCATAACCGGTTTCCGAAGCGTCGGAAAAACCGTGAAGGTCACAAATGATGGTGTGGGGAAGCAGTATCGCTCGAGGGATGGAGATCTCCACAATGGTGTTGAGATCGGAGATAAAATTTTGCCACTTGACGGCGAGCTCTGGATTCAAGGGTTCATCCCAAGAGATCCCGGAAGTCCACAGTAACTGCATAAAACGCTTGGCAGTCATTATGCAGGGAAACAAAAATCCACAAGGTTCATAAATGCGAGCTATGAGGCTCAAGACCTTGCGTTTGGTGGGCTTCTCGCAGGTGAATTTGAAGGTATATTTGAAGGCGTCTGTAGAGGGACACCAATAAATTCCTAGTATGGAGAAGTGAGGGTCTGCTGAAGCTTGAAGAAAGACAGGAGTCTCCTGGTGAGATGAGGGTAACTGTTGCAGTAGTTTGGGACAGTTAGAGACCCATTTTCTAAGTTCAAATCCACCCAATCGAAGTAGTTCAATTAATTGGGTTTGAAGTTCCAGAGCGTCTTCTTCAGTAGAAGCGCCAGCAATCATGTCATCCACGTAGCTGTGCTGTTTGAGAATTTCTGCTGCCTGCGGGAAGCGAGAACCTTCATCTTCCGCCAACTGTTGGAGAGTTCGAATGGCGAGATAGGGAGAGCAGTTCATTCCGTATGTGACGGTGGTTAGTCGGTAGACTGACATGGGGAGAGAGGGCGATTCACGCCAAAGGATCATTTGAAATTTCTGGTCGTCATGATGTACTCTGATTTGCCGGTACATTTGGCGAATATCGCAGGAGAAAACTACATTTTTCTCTCTGAAGTGGAGAAGGATGTCACAGATATTGTTCTGTAGTTTGGGACCTGTGAGAAGAATGTCATTCAGTGACAGACCGGAGCTGGTCTTTGAGCTAGCGTCAAAAACGACGCGGAGTTTGGTCGTGCTACTCTGAGCTTTTACGACTCCATGATGGGGGAGGAAGTAATGGGGCTCATTCAGAGCGAGGTTTGAGCAAATTTCCATATGTCCCAAGGAATTATATTCTGACATGAAACTGGAGTAGAGATTGCAAAATTCCGTATTATTGGGGTGTTGAAGCTTCCTTTCGAGGGACTGGAAACGTTGTTCCGCAATAGGCTTGGAGTTGCCCAGAGTTGCAGGAGCTTCATCAGAGGAGAACGGTAAACGTACCGTATAACGACCTGAGTGGTCACGAGAGTGTGTGGTCTCAAAAATCGCATCACACGCCATTTCCTCAGCGGATTTCTTTAAATAGGAAGGCACTTCTTCTTGATTCCAAAACCGTTGTAAGGAAGAGTGGAGGTCTATGTCCGCAGTGGACAGGAGAGAGATGGCTATGCATGAGTTCGTTGGAGACGAAGTGGAGCATGGAGTGGTTCCAACGATGACATATCCGAAAACTGTACCAATGGCGTAAGGCATGTGAGCGCCCAGCGAGTGGCATTCATTTGTCAGAACTTTGGGAAAGAGAGCACATCCGATGAGGACATCAATAGGACCCGGTTTGTGGAATGTTGGGTCCGCCAAAACAAAGGGTTTGACCTTCTGGAGAACTTGTAGAGTGATTGTCACTCGAAGCAGGTCAAGAGAGATTTTTCCAGTATGTGGAAAGAATGTTTTTGGGCAACAAATCGTCCCAAGAGTGACTCAACGTCCAGGTTGAGTGAGCCATTTGTGTGTGTGAGAGCCTGGGATAGTCCTGAGACGGGGAAGTGAGACTGTTGTCGTCGAGTGCCCAACAGTTGAGCGGCTCTCTCAGAAATGAAATCTGACATACTGCCAGAATCTAGCAATGCTCTAAATACATAAGAGCGACCTTTAACGGCAGTGAGTTTCACTAGAGCCGTGCTGAGGAGGACAGTACTGTTATGTGGAACAGTCTGTTGTTGAACAGAGCAAGTCAAAGCAGTATCAGCGCCTTGCGGAGGTGAAGGCGTGGGCAATGGGGCAGGCGAGCGCTGCGAGTTTTCCTGAGCACTGTTGAAATGCAGGAGCGAGTGGTGCTTCTTGTGACATGTTGTGCAAGAAGCTTTCGAATTACACTCCTTCAGAGAATGGGATCCGAGACAGGAGATGCATCTTTGATTTTCTTTAACGATTTTGTAACGATCGTTAGGAGATTTGCCTTTGAAAACCTGACACTGGTAGATTTTGTGGCCGAATTTGTGGCAGCAAAAGCACGTTGCAGATTTCGCATTCGTGGGCTTGGCATCAGTAGCCACCATGGAGAGACTGCCAGAGGAGTAATGAGTCCGTTTTTCACTTTTGGGTTTGCTTGAATGAGCAGGGGGAGATTTAAATTCCGTGGTTGCATGCAGACTCGCATCTTCAATGTGGGAGCACTCCAAGTTCAAGAAGTTGATTATTTCCATGACCTTGGGAAGTGTGTGCGCCTCGGTGTCATCATCTGCTTTAGTGTCACGGTATTGTTCCAACTGTTGGACCAATTTAGTGTCAAGTTTTCGCAACAGATGTGCGGCAAGTAACGGATTATTTTCAGTTATATCACAGTTCAATGTCTTCAAAGACTCCGAGTGCTCATAGAAGGTGGTTATGAATGATCTCAATGCTTTGAGATTGCTTCGGGAGACGCATGGCAAATCCAGCAAATGGTTGAGGTGGAGAGTTGTCAGACGACGAATATTGTGATATCTATCACGCAAAAGTTGATAAGCAATCAAATAATTTGACGCTGTGAGGTTGAGAGATTTGACCAAATTCAATGGTTCACCTGTTAAAACACTGAGCCGGTACTGAAATTTGGCCACATTTGAAAGAGAAGTACTTTTTTGTACATTGGTATCAAATAAATTGATGAAAGAAATCTATTTTAATGGAGTACCATCAAAATTCTGCAAGCTCAATTTAGGCAGTTTAACTCCTGTCACAACTGCAGAGGGAAAATTAACAGAAGCTTCAGAGTGTGAAGAGTGTGGACTTGTAGGCTCCACAGCAGTGTGCACTTCAATTACACTAGAGATTCGGACATAGAGGTCATTGACCTCATCAACGTCTGAGGACAAAGTTGTTTCAATGTCATCATCAGTGTCTGTTTCAATGAGATGTTGTAAGTTTAACTCAAAGTCGGCACGTTTTTTCTTAAGTTCGGCAAAGATTGTGTTCAATTGTCGAATCTGCACGGGGGTGAGGGGGGGTGTGCTGATTAACTTGCTGACCGCTTCCTCGAGATTGGCGAAACGAGTCTTGATTAAGTCCGTAGACTTGCGATAAGTCTCATATTTAAATTTTTTTGGAGCCATTGCGCTCGATTTGAGGGAAACAGTACACTAAAATGACTTAAAGTACAGAAAATTGTGAAACACAATATAACGAACAATCAGAGAAATTGAATTCAATGCTCGGCACTTGAACGCCAGTTGTGAAATTGACAAGTTAGGCCTACTTAAAATAGCTTAAAAATAAGTTTCAGCCTTAATTAACACAACTGCAGAACGCACATAAATTCAATGTGAACATGTAGGCTTAGGCTTATTTGAATGAAAAACTGTACTGAATAACAGTAATAAGCCACAAAGTGAGAGAAAATATTCAACAATTATCAAAGACAAATTGTCAGAGTTTGCTATTTACAATACCAATGTTGCTTCAAAGACAATGCTTCAAGAAATTCGAAAATAATAATCATTATTTCATCACAAGAAAATGTTATTTTCATAATTGAAAATAAAATCCATTTAAATACATCAGCATAAATCACCAGTCAATGAAAAACACAATATATATTGCATATAAAGGGCCAACAATAATTCAATTGGCAATGTCAAGTGTTGTAGACAACATCAGCAGAGCAGAGATATTATGAGAATGGCTGTACACGCCCATTCATGGCGAGAGACGAGAGAGAGCTCAACAAGGGACAATGTTCCCAGTTGCGGGAAGATTGTTTTTAACAATGTTCCCAGCTGCGGGAAGATTGTTTTTAATAATGTTCCCAGTTGCGGGAAGATTGTGTTTAATAATGTTCCCAGCTGCGGGTAGATTGTTTTTAATAATGTTCCCAGCTGCGGGAAGATTGAATTTTTATTGAAAGTTTTGCACTGGACAATATTCCAAAGGACTGAATCACTTATAGATCCGGCTCGAAGGACCAAAAAATGTTTGAGAAAGGGCGAATTTAGTTTATTGAAAAATATTGAAAAATATGTGAAAATTATGAAAAGTCAATTTTATGAAATTTACTGGTTTGGTTTAAAAATTGAAATGCTCAAAGGACCAGGTACTATGTACCAGAGAATAATAAATGCCTACAACATTGTTTATGAATACAAGCAAGAGAAAGGGTGTAAACTCACTGAAGAAAATCCTTGTGGCGGAACTGGAAGGACGCCAAGATGGCCGGATGGACGCCGCCAAACCAGACCACGGGAACTGCTGGGCCAGGAAAGTCTCTCCGAGGTCCAGGGAATCTTCTTGCTTGCTGCGGATTCGCACGTACGCACAATTGAGTAATGATTTGAGCTCTCGTACAGTCCAATGTTCATATACGCGGGAGACCGAGAGTTGCCCGACACGCACTGACACACACTAGATTCACTGCAATTTATATTAGTGAACAGGGAATAGTTACTGAACAAAATAATACCACTTTATAAAATGTTTAAATAAATTAAAAGGGGAAGCCACAAAAAGGCGAGACTAAGGTCACGTTTAAAAAGATTAACGTGCCCGGAGAAAAGAAAAGCCGAAAGGCAATTGAGACTATTTTTTAGAAAGACAAACAGAACTAGAATCAGAATGGCGAGCCTCATGGGAGGTGAAGGGAACTGCTGACATGCAAGAAACGGAACAGAAGTGGTCTGCGAGTCATCGGCCAATCAGCAGCCTGCGAGATTCGGAGTGACATACAGGCAAGGGTCATCGGCCAATCAGCGGCCAGGGATCTGTAAATTTCCGTTTTGAACGTGTTCACCAGCTCTCGGCGATTACGCCCTATCGCTATCTCTCTCTCTCGCTCTGCCTACCACCAATATTTGAAATGACAATTCTGCTTGTCTGTTATAACTTAAAATCAGTACTTAACAGTATGTAATATTATTAATGTAATATTATATGACACTGTAAGCAAATATTATACCGAAGTATAAGACACATTAGGGTATGAAACCACATATAATAGGCCTACTGAACTCTAAGCACTCTGCGAGGCCAAGTTTTGAAGCTGGGATCAATACCTTGATATGGCGCTAATGTGAGTCATCCATGTAGCCTATCACATTGCCATCTTGTATTTGGTAATTTTACAGGAAAACTAGCATTTTATTCGTTCCGTATGAAAAAAATGTAATGGTCAGATGTATTACCTGAGTTATAAGATTGATCCATGTTATTTGACTCCGTAAGGCATCCCGTAACAACTCTGAAACGAAAACAAAGCTTAATGAAGGAACGGTTGTTTTCGTATTATGTCGGTGCAGTACCACTAGATCCGAGTCCCACTAGATCCGAGTCCCGGTAGATCCGAATTCCAAAGTAACCCTAATTAGTCCGATCGCTACCTCGGGGGAGAGTCCCGGTAGATCCGCGCTCTCCGTGAGGGTGATTAGACCCCTCCCAGCATTCTCGGAAAACCGCTCAGCAGCAGAGTAGTCGTGTAAAATAAAACTTTCCTTTTTCACTGGTAGGCATAAACCTTAAAATAGTTGACGATACTGTAATTGAACATGAAATTGTTTAAATTTTTTACACTTAGAAACATAAGGGATGAGGAAAATTAAAGAAGTTCGATAAGTTCATTGTTAGCACCACCCGAATTCGCGTGCCCCTTTGTGAAAATGGTACCTCAATGAGGCGGGCCTGTCGTATAGTCTCGCACAAACATTCACAACAGGGGGTATAAGACCCACGGACGCCATGAACCCGCAGGTTTTTTTCTATGTTATTTACAGTATGGACAATAAAATGTAGTCCATTCCTTTCACACTCCATTTGTCCGTCCGTTCAGTTAGTTAATCCATTTTAAGAACGTATGACATGTTCTTAAGAAAACGCCAGATATTTTCATTCTCCTCATATTTTGCCGTGGATCTATGTATTCTCCCATCAAACAGGCTATATTTCTTTCCGGCGTTTCGTACCTGAAAATGAGACTATATTAGTTCATGTAGGTGAAAGATAAATTTTTAACAAAGCCATCAGCTCATTATGCTTGTTTTCGATTATGCTGGAAAGATACTATGGCATTGTTGTACCCTAGGGAATGTATTCACATAGGGTAAATGTGTTTTGTTTGTGTCAATAATTATATATTAACCGATTGATATCAAACTTTGTATCAAAATAATTGAAATTTTAATAACAAATTAGTTATGCTAACGAAATTTATTCATATTGAGTTGTATTTAAAGCGAACAACACTGGGTTTCTAGCGCTTGTTGCTACCGAGTGCAGTCAAGCAATAGTAATAAGAAGGGTTGCCCTCGCCGCCGCGCGGATCCAGTGGGAATCGGTAATCCCCTCATTAGTACCACATATTTGTCGCGGATCTAGTGGGACAGTTTGCTGTCAATTTCATGTCCGGATCTAGTGGGACTCGGATCTAGTGGGACGACACGATTATGTCATAAGATGTTAAAGAGACATAAATATTCACTGAAAACAACTTTACATTTTTACATATTTACATTTTTTTGCAAAAAATATATACGTTGACATGGTTTGAACCGACATCTTAGTTTCAGAACAATATATTCAGACTTTAAGGACGATGAAATCATATTTTACAATTTGAAAATGAAAAATTAACAAAATTTCATTACTATAGAAAATATTATTTTTACAATTAAGAGTAAAATTAATGTTTTTTTAGGCCTCAACTTGTTTATACGATTATTTAACTAAAGAATTTTCGTAAATAACTAAAACAACTTTTTCCCGAGAATTTAAAAACTAATTTCCTATCAAATTTAGTTATCTTTGCCCTCTTAACTTTCTGACATAATTTTAATTAAAATCAATACATTAACGGTGAATAGAAAGGTTCGTAAATGGATAGATGAGGTTTATAAATGAGATTTTTTGTTAGAGAAAAGTTTAAAGGGGTGATGACATTTTTCATCGGCGTTATCGTTATTCAATCAGCGTTGAACGGCAAACCCTCCTCCCCCAAAAAAACCAAAAAGCCTGCGTTCTTCACCTCCTAGGTGCAAATTATACATTATCTTTTGTTATATGCATATTCCTACTTACATAAAAAAATATAAACAAAAACACTTGGAAAACTTATTTTTTATTTTATTTAACGACCCCTTCCTTAACTTCTCCATTTAGGAATGCCGGTTTGACTTTTTTTATAAAAACTCATTACGAAAATATAGCTTGAACATCAAGTTTAAAATTTCGCTTGGCATTTACTATTTAGTTCATGCAAAGGTTGCTTTCTTGAAAACTTTTTTTAGATAACTGTGCTGTGTTTTTATGAAATACTGATTTTATATTACTAATCCTCTAAACATAAGGTAGGATAGTGTCTAAAACCATCGCTGTGGCTTAAACTTTTTTTGTTATATTGAAACAATTAACAATTAATATAATGTAGATATAATGTGTAGCATTGTTATTCCTATTAATAACTAATAGGATTTTTTTTATATCAATAATTTGTTTTTTATAAATACTTCAAAAATGTATTTAAAAATCATAAAAAGTTCTATGAATCTTAATGGAATTATAGTAAATTACGATCTGGGACGGAGAAATTTGTCACGGGAATATTCTAGCGGTTACCATTTATTTGCTTGACATTTATCTCCAACCGTTTGTCATAACCATCGTACGATTATAAATTATAAAATATATTTTGTGCTACCTTCAACATTATTTAATCGCACCGCTCTTCTATAGTTCAAGTACTTTCTATTTTGATTCTAAAGTTACTATAATTTTCAGATGTACATATTGAAACCGCCGAAGGTTTTGGTTAAAGATCTTTATATATTTACAGTGAAATTAAATGTAATGAAACAATACTGTTATAGACCATGAAAGGACATCAAGTTATAATATAATTGATTTCAGATAACCTACTTTTCTCTTGAACACTACTCAATAAAGATATATCTAGTTCTTCAGTATAGAATAAGAATCGGAATTAAATTAATACCTTTTTCTTAAACATATACAATAATTAAAGTAAACACAAATATAAAGAAACAGGTGAGGGAAAATGCAATTATTTTAGAATTTAGTTTCCTTAGGTGTTATGACTTATCATATTTTTACCCATTCTATAATTATAGAATAAAAATATTACTAGCAAATCAACTTCAACGATAGGCAAAAGTTTTCGTTTTAATTACAGTACCTTATTGATAAAAATATTATAAAACCTTTTAACATAGTGAATTTGGTCGTTTACTTGGCTGAATGTAATGTTGTGATATGTTTTATCAAATAGTTTAATTGCTTACTTTAAAAATGCCCGTGAGAAAATTGAAAGTTCAGATTTATAAAGCTTAGTCAAACTCTTAATCATTATTTTATTATTAAAAGCTGTTAAGTTTAGTCAAACTCTTAATCATTATTTTATTATTAAAAGTTGTTATGTTTATTGAACTCTTAATGAAACTTACTGACTGGAAACTCATTTGGTTGGATCCATGACAAAAACTCGCTGAGATATCCAAAGAGAAAGAAGCCATCCGAGACTCCAAGAGAGTATATCTGGAGTTCTCTCCCTTCAGGAAGGTCAGAAAATCTAATGGTGTGAGTTGGCAAAGGTTCGTCTTCAAATTTAGGAGAGTCTCGCTGTTGAGAAGGTCTAATCGGAAGAATCCGGAAATCACAGTCCACACACTCTTCAAAAAGTACACCGGGCTCAATCTTTTCCTTTTTGAAGCTTGGGTGATCGGGGAGCAGATTTTGAATTTCTATCAAATCCTCCTCTGATATATCTTTATAGTCACGTAAAGATTGAGATGTAAATTTCCGAGAGTTTCTTTCAGAATGATAGTCTAAAGTATTATTTGCAATCTTTTCTTCGTTGTCATCCTTTGTGCCATAAGCATAAAGTTTCTCTGCAACTGGATCGTTTTCAGGGACGCCATCCGAAGCAGACTTTGATGTACTGACACATTGCTTTTCAGCCTTTATTTCAGATTCAGTGTCAGTGGAATTTTCTACCGTAATTTTGTGACCAGTGCTTTCTGATACAAACACATTAGTTGTACTTTCTTCAAAGCGGTTTATGGAATCGAATGTATTTTGCTCAATAATAATTCTTGTTGGCTCAACTGTTGTGTCTGTAGTCAGTGACGATTCAGTCGTGTATTGAACATCATATTTTACAGTTGTTGGTTCTTCTTTTTTAAACTCCATCTGTTTATCCTTTTTCGTCATTACTAACTTGTATGATTCGGGTTTATCATAAAATTCATGGTTGTCTAAATTTAGTTCTGGATCCGTCTTTTTATTTTGTGGTTGTGAACCATGTATGTTCTTATTAGGGTTTTCCCTCCATACATCTCCCATTGTTTCTTCCATGGTTAGCTTTTCAGGTGTACCAAATTTCTCTTTGCTGGAATCAACCTCGTCCGAATCAAGTGTAATCGAAGAATTACTTTCTGTTTGGTTTAAATCTCCTACAATGGCATTATGATAAGCAACTCTACTTTTCATAAAATCATCAACTTGAACTTCAAATGTCATCGATTCAGGAGTCGAAATGATTTGATTTGTTTCTGATTCTGTAAAACCTTTAGTCACCGTTGAGTTTTGATGTGTTATTTCTTCGTCATTCCATAAAATACTTACATCTTCACTGAATTCTCCATGACTACTGTTTATATTTCCAACTGTTTCAGTCACTAAAACGTCTTCCATAATGGAGGTTGTTGGATTATCAACACCTCCTTCTACTATTCCCCTTTCATTAATGCTAAAATAATCGTCATTTTCCACTTCCACATTTGTTGTTTCATTTTGAAAATCAATGGTCTCTGCATCTGTCAAAACATCACTTTTTAAATCACCTTCAAAGTTATCAACTTCACTATGGCTGCCGTTAATGTTTTCACCATTGTTTCCCGAAATGGCAGTACACTGTTTTTCACTAGATTCCTCAGTAACTCCCGCACTTATCACACAAAACACACTTAACACTAATAATCCCTTAGATAGATTGAACATTATCATAAACTTAAAAAAATATTAACAAGTAGAAATAAATCCCAAACTGCAACTATTGACAATGTTGAAGGCACGGAGCCCCGGCTGTGGCAATGGAGAGCTGCAGGCTGACTACCGACTCACGAGTCTGAGAGGCTTCTAAGCCTACAATCCTGTGAAGCCCTCGACCGTTCCACCCTAATCCCTGTATTCTATTCTCTTCTTCGTTAATATTTATTGTACTTAACACGAATTACCTGCCTAACGAATGACTCACAATTACGAATTGTGAAGTCATCACAATGAAGTACTTTCCAGCCAATGATTTTGGTTTTTTGTGATTTTATTGTGATCTCTGCCAAAGGCTATTGTATAACACTTGTTTCATTTAACATCTAATAAGTTTGTTGGTGCTGAATAAAATATTTTTATACAAAGGGCTATCAATTAATATTATTTATCGACATTAAAACCTTATAGCATTTAGGGCCTTCTCAAAAATTTTTGAAACTGTAAAGATTATAGAATGAATTTCATAAGATTACTAATCACCACATAGATAATATTTTTTTTTTTCTACTTACACTCTCTAATAGTAAATAAAAAAATGAATCATACAAAATAAACAATTACTTAATCAGATTAGTACCTTTCTAAATAATACATGACAGTATCACAATACTATGATCATATATTAAAATGTTTCATAATACCTCAAATATTCCTTGACAAATTTACGGAGTGGCAATATCTAAGAAGTATTCAAAGCTGTATATTCAAATATATTAAGTTACATTAATGATAGAAAAATATTTAACCATTCACAACATTATTTCAAGTCACAAATTAAGAACACAATTAATGCCACAATTAAGAACACCACCAGAGTAAGTAAATTAAAATTACAAACAGTTTTAGTGAGCGAATATTATTCGTAGCGACGTATCTCTAATTAATTGTTTGCAGACAAAGGAAACACATACACCATGTGCCATGACGTGATGTGATAATTAATTCTACATTGTATTTGCATTACACTTAGCCTACTTGTTTCATCAATGAGTTTGCCTACATAAGCATTTCTTAACTATTTTTGCAAGGATTATTTTTTTATTTTACTTATTGGTGCTGAATATTATTAAAACTTAGAAACCTATAGACCACTGGCTGCTATGTTCTTAAGCTAATAAGAGCTAACTTTTTAAACTCTGATTACGGGGAGCACTTTAATAACAAAAACATTAACATATAAATTACATTTATGTTGGTATCTAATTAGTTTCTGTTAAAGTTATATGGTTATCCATTTCCCCAACAAAAGGTCGTTGTACTTTAGAAATTAAATTAATGAATATAAACAAAAACACCTAGTAAATACCGTGTGTCAAAAATTTGGTTATAAAAGTAACAGCTGTTCCCACGGTTAAATTTCAAACAAATGTTATTCTTTCAACATAACAATTACGTCTGACTGAAAGTTTTAATAAATATAAGTTTTAATCCTGATTGACCTTGTAAGTTTAGGAAAAAATTTACAACTACGGATGAATAGACATTTACTTTGACACATAAATCATGGACATTAGTTAAGCCTTTACGCAGATTTCAGTGTTACAACCTCCTACTTTAATATATGCATGGGCATGAGATGTTTTGAGATTTTTTCAAACGATAGCTAACAAACTCGATGCATTTTAGTTCTCCTCTTCTTCATTTGGTATAATTCTATAAGACATTTTCAATCACTCTCATTTCAACGGACTTAGATTCCATTAAGACGCTAAACATTCTGCATGTTAGTTTACATAAAGGTTTCTTGAATTAGCTTCTATAGTGATTTTGTTCAATGTAATTAAACTTGTGTATAGTCCCACTTACAGAAAAATATTTTATCAAATGTTGTAGATTATTTTATATCTTAAACTTCCGCTAGCTCTCCGACCCTCTACTTAAATTAAATTCAAATTCAGAATATTTTCAAGTTAACCTATAAACTAATATTACGAAACTGATTTTTTGGACCTTTTTGGAGAAATTGTAAAAATATAAGGGTTTGCGTAGCATACAAAGAAAACAGTAACTGTTTATAGCTTACAAAAGTTAAGCCTTTGAAACTAATTAAAATAATATGAATTAGAATCCGGTTCGGCAATCATCAACACAATGTTACTACTTCAATTAAGAAGCGATGTTTTTAACTTTAGGCATTATATTAAAACAATTCCCTCTAATAATCGGACAACATGTAACATACATTAAAATTCCTATAAATCAGTAAAAAATAATGTAGAATTAAATCACTACAATACTTTAAATGCAGAGGGACACGAGAGACTTTAATTGCATCGTCAAATCTCTTTTACAGCTTCTCACTATGTATTGTTCTGATTTCAATGTAACCATTGCCGCACATGTTGTAGATCGCTGTTACTCTTTTCGATAAGCTTAATAAATTTTTCAATGTTTAATAGACCCACTTAAAATATCAGTATTTTATGACATTTTTTCGACAGTAATACATTTGAATTTTTGTACGTTTAAATATATACGTTAAAGTTTATTTAAAGCGTTAAAATTCTATATTATCACAATGTATGTGGGTCATAACTTCGTGTAATTAACAAGTGTTTTCTTAAAAGAGTAAAATCATACAGTCAATGGCCCATACTTTTGACATTTTAAATTGGAATATTTAAGAAAATAAAGTAATGGAGTTTTAGTTATTGAAAAATAGACCAAACCTTGTTGTTTTGCACATTAGATGAATAGAAAATAAAACACTATTGCGTTCTCTTATACCACCTTATATTAAATTTCAAATCATTTTAATTTGAAATGGTTTATCCTCTTTGTTCAGCAATCTGAACTCTTCGTTAAATCTCGGTAAAGGAGAAATAGACTTTTTGTCTGTCAGTTTCTGACGGGTCAAGGATACTTTAAAAAGTTGCTTCGCCAGGTAGGGAAGGTGAGGTTATCTTGGTGTTGGTATTGCCCGGAGGAGAAGGACAATGTTTGTCACGCCTTCTTCAAGGACAATCGCTTTTATGAATGAATGAATATATTTATTGTCATCGGCAAATACATGCATGGACAAGAGTCAGTGGCAGTAAAAACATTGTCTGGTTAATACGTTCAACAAAACTTATGCAGTATCCGGTTAATACAGAAAAGGCTGAAAATACATTGGTGTGGTGTGGTAACTAGCCAGAAGAATACAATATAAATATGAAATGTTCAAGACAGTAATACAAAAGAAATAATTGGCCTCCTTAGCAAAATTACAATATTATTTCTTTGCATTCAAAAAATTCATTGATGTTATAGAAAGGGTTTTTGACCAACCAATTGTTTAGTTTCTTCAAGAACTTATCAGCAGGATACATAGCAATGTGGTTGTACAGCTTATTATATACTTTCTTAGAGAGAACAATATGGCTGCCCAACGACTTACTGAGTCTGCAAAATTGGAAACTTAAATGATTTTTACTCCTAGTGTTGAAGGAGTGTATGTCTTTGTTGAGGGTGCAGTTTACCAAGTTCTTGATTGAATAATTGGCTAGTTCATAAATATACAAGTTAATTACAGTGCTGATGTTTAAATTTTTGAAAAGAGGCTTGCAGTGTTCCCTGGGAGGTGCATCAGATAATATACGGACGGCCTTCTTTTGCAATATCAAAACATCGTTGACGCTACTAGCGTTACCCCAAAAAAAGCAAACCATATTTTAACAAAGATTGGAAAAAGGCAAAATAACTCATTCTTACATAGTTGGCAGGTATACAAGATTTGAGTTGACTCAACAAATAAATTACTCTACTTAATCTTTTTAAAATGAATTCTACATGTGAGTTCCAGGTCAGTTGCCTATCAATGTACAGTCCAAGAAATTTGACTTTATCAGTGACATTACAATTTGGACCATTGATGTCAAAATTTCTCAGGCTAAAAATTACATTTTCAGTTTTTTCCTCATTGAGTAAGAGGCCGTTGGCACAGAACCAATCGGAGGCAACTTTCAGAGTGTCATTTACTAATTGCTCCAAAGCATTAGTGTTGTTGGCGTCATTAATTAGGGAGGTGTCGTCAGCATAGAGAAGGCCAACAGTTTTGGGTGAGTTTACAGCAAAAGGGAAGTCGTTAATGGTTACAAGAAAAAGAAAAGGTCCCAAAATGGAACCTTGTGGAACGCCAAATTCAATTCCCACTTCACCAGACCACTCCCCATCAATGCAAACAACCTGCCTGCGGTGCGTCAGGTAAGATTCAAAAAGTTTTAGGGCAGCCCCACGAATGCCATAGAAATGGAGTTTGCGCAAGAGATCTGAATGGTTGACACAATCGAACGCCTTGCTCAGGTCACAAAAGGTAGCCTGAGCAAAGGACCTATTCTCAAAAGCATCTAAAATTTCATGGACTAGTAAGTCTATGGCATTCGCCGTCGACTTGCCCTTCCTAAAACCAAATTGGAATTTGGAAAACAAGCCAAAAGTTTCAAAGTAATCACTTACCTGATCAAAGATAATTATTTCAAATAATTTTGACAGAACTGGAACCAAAGAAATTGGTCTATAGCTCCCTGGATGGTCTTTGGGGCCTTTCTTGTAGATTGGAAATACTTTCGAAATTTTGAGTTCTTCTGGAAATATTCCTTCCTGCAGGCAAGAGTTTACAATAATTGTCAGAGGGTTTACAAAACAGGCAATTACTGATTTTATAAAATTGTTCGACATTTGGTACAAATCAGTGCTATTCGAGTTTTTTAACTTACTTGCTGCATTAAGAATGTCATTACTGGACACTGTTTTCCATTCAAAAAGATGGGGCGGAGGAGGAGTACAATTATCCAAATAAGGGGAGAAATCATCGTTTGCTGAGACTATTTTCTGCTTGATTTCTTTTACAGAGTCAACACAAAAAGTATTAAATGAATGAGGTGAGATTAAAACATCAACATTTTTGGACGTGTTACAATTGTTTTTACTTTTCACAATATTCCAAGCTGTTTTGCATTTGTTGTGGCTGTTTTCAATTAAATTACTGTTGAAAGCCAATTTGGCTTCAGAAATCTTTAATCTGTACTGGGTCTTGAGGAATGAAAGTTGTTGCTTGATCACAGTGGAACCAGATTCTTTAAAAAGATGGTGAAAATGCAAAAGTTGTTCCTTCATTGCAGAGAGCTCAGCAGTATACCAAGGATTCGATTTCCCTCTCCGTTTAAAAGGAGTCGATTTCTTTAATACAAGAAAATTATTTATGGTGTTTATGACTACAGAAAAGAAATAGCTAAACATAAAAGAAGCATTACAGAAATGGTTCAACAGGAAAATTGGCCAGCAAATAGAGTTTAGGCTGTTAACAACCTCATCAACTCTATGTTTAGGTAAAATAAAATTGCACCTGTCAGCATGTGGCGTATTGTTGTCACAAGAAACATCTGGTACCTCTTCAGGCTTACAGGGTACTCGAACAAGCAAACCATCGTGGTCAGAGTAGGGGAAGTCCTTAAAAATGCTGAAATCAACATTGGTTGCACTATTTACAAAAACATTGTCCAAGCAATTGTCACCCCTAGTGGGTTCGTAGTTCAAACAGTAACAGTTAAATTGTCTCAACAAGTTCAAAAATGAATTTACCGTTAGTTTTTCGTCGTGACATCAAAGTCTGAATTGAAATCCCCACCCACCAGGATGGTGAACTTATCCCAATTAGAAAGATGTTGCAACATATTCTCAAGTCTTTCAAGAAACAACCAAGGATCAGAGTTGGGAGGGTGATAAAGACTAACAACAATGAGCTTTAACTTATCAAAAATAATTGCAGTTACTTCAAAATTACGTTCAACTATGAACTCACTGACATCCAAAGAACGAAATTGAGTATTTTCTTTTACGAAAATACTTGTGCCACCTCTGATAAAGTTGTCACTTGAAAATCCAGAAGCAAACAGAAAACCAGTGGGACAAGACATTGACAGCTCATCCAGACTCAACCAGTGCTCTGACAGACAAATAAACTTAATTTCAGGTTTGTTCAACAAAAAATCTTCAAGTAGTAAGACTTTATCCTTTAGGCCTTGAATATTCAAAAAGATTCCATTAAAAGAGACTAGGCCAGTAGGTCTTGGAGACTCATGCAGGTTAGGTTGATTAGAATGGAAACCTAACCTGATCGTTTGGCTAAAAAAGTACCATTTGATCTGCGAGGGGGTACATATTCCTTGACCAGGACCCCTTCATCCCAGAATTCTGGGTCAAGCAGAGTACTGACTTTGTCGTCAGAGACACCGATTTTAAAGGATTTATATGAGTCGTACCTAGTATTAAGCTCTAAACAGACAAAGTCTCTAATATCAGAGTCTTTCAGATAATCCTCCATAATGCTCTTCGTTACCTCAGTATCCAGTCTGGAAACGAAGATCCACGTCCTTCTACTTGCAGCCTTGAGTTTCGCCCCTCCGGTTGATTTAGTGTTTAGTTATGAAAGCAGGATACTGCTGACATACCCTGGGAGAAAGGTCACGCCAGTCTCAGTAGTTGGTGTCATGTTACAGTAGAAGACTTGATTCCTACGTCTAAGAATTTCTTTCCAACGAATCGAGGAGAGTGTTGACTGGGTTGACCACTGGGCCAAAATGAGATCTATGTGATACGTCATTACGCCAGACACTCGGCCAGGCTGAAGTTACAAGAAGGTGTTCCTGCTTGAACCCCCCCCCCCACTCCCACCCTGGGTGTTTAGTGGGTAGGACTTGCAAATGTGAAGCGAGTAAATGAAATGTAGTTTATGATTTATGTTCGTCACCGGAGACGTATGTACCGAACTTTATCCCCTGATTAGGCCTAAACACATTTTTAGAAATATAATTTACTATGTTACATTATATTCTAATAAACGTATATTTTTCAAGAATAAAAATTTTATTTTTCTAACCCAAAAGTTATACGAACATTGCATTTGTATTCCTATTAATTCGCAAACAAAACCGATACAATTCCATATTCATCAGAGTAATGCTTAGTCAGAGGAATGCATTAGCGTCATAACATGGCCATAGGGGGATAAAGGTCATAACGTTTACGGGTATTGCCAGTTTAACGGGGGTATAAAATGTCGATGACAACAATGGGGTCACAACTAGAGGGTTCTATTATCGTGAAACATGGGTCGTGAATAAAGACCCAGGTTTGGTAGGTAACCAACAATGATGAAGTGTTGATATAGGTTTCATTCATTTTAAACATTACGTAAGTAAAATAAGTTATATTCTTTTAAGTAATGTATTTTTAATTGCTAACATATATGCCTAACCAAAATATGAATATAAATTGATAGACGTAATATAAAGTATTATATATTTCACTTAGTTTTTACAATCACGAAAAGTTTTATTTATTAATTATAACAATGTATTAAACAAGAATTAATAATAAAACAGTAAATATGTTGTATAAGCTATGTAGAGCTTGTTTATAACAAGTAGAATTTGGTTTTTAAATTTTCAATGAGTAGGCCTGTTTTATAATTTTCATCATTATTAATATTAAACATTATTTATTTACATATGGTTACATTAGGTTCTAAATATTACTATAACAACTTCTTTTCTTTCAATTGTAAAAGGTTTTAATATTATGTGTTGCATATTAGAAGATATAAAAGTTTCGATCCTTTTCGTTACTTAACTTTTCGCAAGATAGAAAAAAATAGATTCAATTCACTTTAAACTACCTAGATAAATTAGTAATACTAAACTATTAATAAACAATTACTTTTGTTATTAACAAAACAAATTAACTGAATAAAAATATTTTATTCGTATGAGTTGAATACAACAAATTATAAAATAAAATACCACTACTATAACAGCTTCTGGAAATCCCAGGGTTTGTTTATCGTCAATGTGTTATGAAACTAGAGCATTCTGGTTGTGGTCCCATTATCATATGGGTTTCATTCCTAGTGGTAAACTAGTAATAAATTTAAACGTGTTGTACTCTATCCCTTTAATGTATTTTCAAACTCTTCTTTGTACTCATTGTTGGAAGAAAATGTAAGTGTATAATAAAACACATAATGTTATAAGTTATCAAGAATTATATAACTTTAATTGTCAATTACAGTATAAGTATTGTTATAAATATCTGTGTCCCAAAAGTCCCACCTCCCCTCACCCCCGTAAATTTTTAACTGGTATGAATAATTGTATTATCTAATGAGAAAGTTTGAATGACCAAAGGACGAGTCTTTTAGAATTTCGAAAAATCCAACCACCCACCCACAAAAATTGGGTTTTGGGGGGCAACTCAAAAATTTTAATCACGAACTCCCAATTGTTGTTATTTTTTGGATTATACACTTGTTTTTAAGATTTATTCTTTGACATTTTTCTCAAAACTTAACGGTTAGGGAGCTACAGCAAATTGAAGTCATTTAGTCCCTTAAGAATAACATGAGGCAAACTTTAAAAGCCTATATCTCATAAACCGTTCATTCAAATACAAAGACTCTTAAATAAAATTTCTTTAAATTATGTTTTAAGAACATTTCATTCATAAAATTGTCACTACGCATAAATGAAATTGTTTCGAATATGGCGGACCATAGTAAAATTTGTACAAATTTGTTGTTTGTATTATGAAAAAATATCTTAAAACTTAATCTTAAGACATTTCTATACTCGAATATTTTTTATTTGACTAAATGGCTTAGGAGATTTAGGCAATTGAAGTTTGTCCCATGTTATTTATTGTTAAGGGACCAAAAATGACCTTCAATTGGCTGTAGCTCCCTAACAGTTAAGTTTAGAAAAAAAATGTGTAAGAATAAAAGAGTAACAAAAACAAGTGTAGGGGAGACCGGGGCTAGTTGGGTACACTTTTGGCCCAAGAATTTTCTAATTTTTTGTATGCATGTTTGAAAAAAAACTAAAAATACCTATGTGTAAAGGATGTCTTTGTCTACATTAAGAACTGAAGTTTACTTACTATTTATTAAAAGTATCTCGGAAATAAAAAAAAAATCCCTTAGCAATACAAGTGTACCAACTAGCCCCATACTCACTTATTAAAAATCTAATAGGGGGCTAGGACTTTTGTATATTCTTTTTTATTAAAAAAAATTATCAAGCATTTCACGGATATTAGTTTCATAACTATAATAACCTTATAAACTATTTGTACTTTATTAGTAATGCCGTGCCACGTAGAAAACGTTATTTTTAATATTTATTGTTAAAACAGACTGATACATTTTAAATATTAAAAAAATCTTGAAAAATGTCAACCTTTTAAAAAAAGATCATTTTATGAATTTTAATAGTTTAAAATTACTAAACATGTCATATTACTAGGATTTACTCCTAAGATTATCATGACGTAAAGAATCTTGAGTTCAGACGGAATTGGCATTAACAAAATTTATGTGAAAGCAAGTGAACAAGCAACAGCAAAAGTTCAATAAAATAAAAGCAAATAAAACAATTCAAATTTGTTTTACTTACGTAAAACAGCTGAAGGTGTCGGAAATCCTTTTCATTTATGCAGGGCATGTTTTAAGTAAATAACTGCCCATCTCCAGCTGCCTAAAAGGTAATTTTTTCATCATTTCAATCTTGTATCTTTAATCATACTACCTGTACAAGACTTACTATTTTAGATATAATTTAATGAATATATTAGTTAGAATTTAACTCTATTGGCATAAAACATTTTATTTTATTATTTATCTAGACTTTTGTAACACGAAAAAACATAGAAAATTTAAAAACTTTTTTGTTTAATTTGTAAGATTAATATTTCCAAAAACAAACAAAAAAAGATATCCATGATTTTAAATAGTTTGATCAGCAAGAAATAAATAAAGTAGCTTGATAGATTGAGGTTGAGTCACCTTTGACGTTAAATAATTAGAGTTAAACTAATTGAAATCTATATAAATGGAAGAACAAGATTTACCAAGATCAAAGCAATCAATAATATGATTTAATATGTGAGAGAAATATATCATATTGCACTAAGAACAAACCACATTTGTGTCATTTACTCGCTTATTTTTCAACGAGGCTTAGTTAAAGGATTATAAAATATTTAAAGTATTATAAAATTTAACTCAGGGGTTTGCTCATTATAATTTAATTAACATAAAAACTTTTTTCAAACTTAAAATTATTAGATTGAAAATTATTAGAACATGTAGAATTTTGTATATCTAAGTATTAATCAAATTATGTGAAATCATGACATAAAATGTGAAAGATTTTAGGGGTTACCGGCCTTTTAAGTTCACAATGTGTGATCAAAATATAAACTTTTCAATTTAAATCCAGAGGTTGTCCACTACATATAATTTATTCTACTTTTCTTAAATAGATACTAGTTTTATCTGGCAATATTAATTTAAGGATGTACGGATTGTGACACTACAGACTTAAACAGCTTAACAAAAATAGACAGACAGTTTGGTGGAATAAAACGGTTACTGGCAACCTTCTGACTACCTATAAAAATAACTAGGTTAGTCCCTTACCGCTATCGATATACTCATGTAACAAGAAGTAATGTCTTTGTCAAAGTTTTATTTATCATTGAAATTGGTAGCAGACCTCTAATATTACATATAAGAACCTAGATAAAATGTAACATAGTGTGTAAATGTTTATAGGAGATTTTGTGTGTATGGTTATGTAGAGGGGGGGGAGGAGGGGGTGGGGGGGGCGTGAAGGGTAGTCAATGTTTACGATCAGTCGTTCTGTGAAATTTGAGAAGTTTCAGAGACTGATAATAAAGAAGGGGTTCAAGCAGTAACAGATCAGCTGAAGAATAAAAGTAAAGCTACGTCTAAAATGAGTTCAAGAAAAAAAGAAAATAGTATATTGAATACTAAATCGAAATGCATATTACTTTGTTGAACGAATCATGCATATTTGGGTAGTGTCCGTAAGTCTGAATTTAAATTTTTACAATTTATCTCTAACCTATTTTTTGTCAAATTCATAATGCTTTTTAAATTATACAGAGAAAAAATATTTTGTTTTCATGTAATAATTTATAATATAATATGCCTAAGCAATATAATAAAATAATCCAAATCCATTTGTTGACAAACTAAAACCTTTTTACATTTAAATTTTTTTTTAACTAATCCACTTTGGTTTTTCCCATGTTATTCATTTCTATGACTTTTGACTTCCTGTTAACCTTTATATTTTTCTTTTAAGATATTAAACCAGATTAAAGTTATAAATTTTATCCCCATTGAACAAGTGTTAATCTACAATTACAATAAGGTACCATGAACATGTCTAATTAAACCTAAAATAAATTTATTTTTCATCACATCACATCGATATCACCTGTTTTCGATCCTCACTTCTACCAACGAAACACCTGTTTTGCCGGCCTAGGCCGGCAAAATTTTCCGGCCTAGGGCGGTAATGAAAACGGTAGCAGAGAAATCTAGAATATTAGAATGTATTTAACAACAACAACAACAACGAATAACAAATCATTGACGTAGTTAGTACTTCAGCTGATAGCAGCTGTTAAATATGTATGACTTAGATGGGAAAACAGTGCTTTTCCTTTGGAATCAGCTGTAGTCACTTACCGTTAGAGTATTAGTTTTGGTGGCCTTGGCTGATGTGAAGTGGTTGCCTAGCAACCAGGAACTCAAGCAGTACATCTCGCTAGGTTAGTTTGTAGTTGAGGTTATGTTCTGTTTGTTATGAACAAAAAAGAAATTTTTCACTTGTTTAGAATTTATTGAATTGTTTAGTGTGATGAAAAATATCGTGCATAACTCGGGCCGAAAGCGTTTTGCCAACCCTCGATCGTTTCAAGTTCTCGACTTCTTCTCGAACTTGAAACACGATCTCGGGGCCGGCAAAACGCCACTTTCGGCCCTTGTGGCGAAATATACTATTGTTTTACAAACCAATGTATTGTATCTATAATAATGTAGTTTTTTGTAGTATTTGTGTACAATTATTTATTAAAATTTGTAAATTTTGATTAAAAACATCGCTGAACAAGTTAAGAGTGTTATATTGCACTATTAGTCATTCGATCAGATATATAAGAGTATTACAGGATTATATTAATTATTTTATTAAATATTACTTTTTTGCAGTGTTTGTAATAAATTTTCAGTTCCAAAGTATAATTTTCGACTTAAAGTATAAGTCTATAAATAACTACGGGAATAATACAGCAAGTTTTGCTGCTGAGATAAATCTCTTTTGATTCAGCGAGGGGAAACAGTAGCCAAGAGTGCCCTTGGAATATATTTCTTACGCGTCTTACTTTCAAAAGAGCTTAACATAACTAAAGCAAAATTCTTATTGAGAGTTTTTTTTCTGAGTATATATTGTAAGATATTCATTTATTAATATTTTGAGTATTGAAACAAGAGACATTCCATAAGCACAGTTAATTACAAATTTGCTAAATACGTAGTAACTTTTTTGAGGTCAACTTAAATGGACATAACTTTAATAATAAAATTAAAATCTTCTGTCAATTAAGGAGAAATTGAAATACTATTTCAAACTTATTTTCAAGAAGCTAGGAAACGAAATTGTCCACTAATTGCCATTGATGATACATACAAAGTATCCTGGTCTACTTAATAAGTGCTCCATAACACTAATAGTTGAAATATGGAGATTTGCAAATAAAAGTTTTTTGTCAGGATAAGGGACTACTAAATTATGTTATCAGCTGGGTCACTGAGCGGTTAGTGCTTGAGATAGAATCCTAGCTGATGGGACCTCAGCATCCGATAATGGTACCAATCAGCTGAATCCACGGAACGGGGCTTCAACTCTATATTGATGTAGGTCGAGGTCTAGACAGACGATGAACAGACTGGTTTGCACAAGAAAATTTTAATATCAGATCTCAATAATTATTTTTATTTCGTATTATAAATATTTCAAGTTTTAAAAACCTTTTTAACTTGGTAAATCTTGTTAGATATATTCTACCATTGCCAATACAAGGTAACTGTTCTTTATACGTAAGCCACTATTTCCTTTTGTTATTTTGAAATCACAAATCAATGAAAAGAAGGCTATTTTCTGAATTTTGTGGGACAAGTTCACGTTTTTAATTTTTTCAGTTTTCGAGTCCTACTTGTTAAAAGTCAGCCATGTCACTGATGATCGTGGCCAATGCATCCCCGCTCGAGGCCGCGATTCTGGGTTAGTTACATGTACTAAGCCAGGTTTACAGGCTATCATATGATTTTTTTTAGCGCTCTGTAAACTTTTCAGAGTGCGTGTAGCAGGCCTGGTGTCGAGGCCACGGGGAGAGATGTGTTCGCCTTGATCATTGGTGGCATTGCTGACTTTAAGTAAGCAGTATTCAAAAACCGTAAAAGTTATAGATGTGGAATTTTTATACAATGCTTCGAAAGAGTCTTCTTCTAATTTATGTGTTTTTAAAGACCTCAGTTCCAAATAACGTAAAAAAGTAAATGGCTAATGTATAACAAACGAATACCCAAAATAGCGTCCGTCCAGAATTTCTGAGATTAAGATTAAACTTTATAATTTAATTATTGCGTACACTTTCAATATTAGTTCAGTTTAGTTACTTGCTATAGTTCACAGTAATTAGTTAAATTATTGATAAACTTCTTATCATAGTTTATACGACAATGCTGAGGTTTTTTGAATAAAAAAGTAAAATGAAATATTTAATCATGTGTTTCGTAAAAAAATGTCGAAAAATTAATTGATTTTCAGAGTATTATTGACGAAACTTATTATGTATATGTTATTATGTACATGTATTATGTAGATATATTATATTTTAAATATAAAAATATGCTATCTTTACTCATCGTAAGTGTTATGTAATAAATAACAAGACGTTGTACTGCATGAAACGTATAAGGCTGAAAAAATAGACAGAAACCTTTATATAAATCTAGGACAGTGTGTAATTTGTCTTCCGGATTCGACAGGTTTGGATCCCGGCTAGACAAATACTATCTAGTAAACACATTTGTCACGTGGTTAGGTGCTCCTCCCTTTTCCTGTTCAATTTTCATGTGTCAACTGCAACACTTGACTGAGAAAGACAAAGTGTTGACAGGTTTATAGCAAAAAGAGCTTATTGAGTACCGTAATGTGAGTGTAATAACAGAGGTAAACATTATTGGATGATTATAAATATATTTACGTATTCTGTGGTGTATGGACATTGGTTAAAAAAAAATAATTATATTTATAAAGGTAAATGTGAAAAAAAACATAATCGACAATTTCCATTAAGCGAGAAATGTTTTAAGTCGGTTATATACAACTTTTAATACGTAAAAAGTATTTTTCCTACCACTGCATGGAAATAATTGCATTGCCACACCTGTAACCCCTATGCAAAACAGTTCATTTCCGGTTTCAGTTTCTTTCCCGCTCTAGAGCGGCAATGATTCTTTACCGCACGCTAGATCAAACAGCAATTTTAAATCAGCTGTTATTACAACCAGGCTACAGCTGTTATTCATTGTTGTCGTTTAGTAATTGCTTCTTTTTTAGTTTGAGGTTATGTTTGATAGTTAACATTATGTTCCAACGGAAACAAATAAAAAATAATCTAAATGACATTTTGTATACAATAAAACATGTCATATGTAACAATTATGTTGGTAGGAAAAATCTTGTGTGTATTACGAGCACAAATAGTCATTGCCGCTCTCGAATTGTTTGGCCGCACTCAGCTGACGCTTCGTGCGGCCATCTAAAATTCTCGAGTGGCAATAACGTACTTTACGCTCTTATTACACAAATAGCTATATACGTTAAGTATTAAAATTAAAGTTACTAAAAACCGTTACATAACTTATTAGACACGGTATTACACTATGAGTGTAAACTACCACTGTACTTCAGTTTGTAACCAGTGCGTTACTTATAAACTATTATTACTAATCATTACAAAGTTTCAGTAAACACTATTCATTGAAAAGTATTGTTGTTAAAAGTGTTGGATGAATTAAAATAATTATCCTTATAAAGTAATTTAATTTTTCCCTTGTAAAAATAGTAAATAGTATATATAGTATAGTAGGTACTATAGGATGTAAAAATATTAAGTAATGTCTTTTTACCGTAAAAAATACGAAAAAAGCTTTGAACTAAACAGTTTAATTATTACATTGAGTCACATTTTATTGATTAATGTCTTTTTTATATCTTAGGTGCTTAGGCTAAAAATATACATAATTTGCTTTGTAAGCAGGTTTTAGTATACTTTATAATGAGTATTATTCCAAAAGTTATGTAAGGATAAAATTCAAAATGGAAAATATTGTTGTACTAATATTGAAATAATTGACAGCAATTGTATATGATTTTTCATTTATTTCATCAACATTTCAACAAAAGTAATAGAAAAATTAAGACCTTTTATGTAAAATAAACCAATGCTACTAAAGAATTAATTATCTCTTACAATACATTATTCCTTACTTCACTTACCAAACCATAAATAGAGTATAAAAATATCCCTCTCGATGATGTATGGCCAGGCGGGTTCTGCAGCAGTAGAGTTCATTGTGGCATTGTAAAGCATCAGACATAACACGATATTTTACTTTAAACATTTCTTAAGATGTACACTGTTATAAGGTAAAAAAGGGTTTGACCCAATTAATTTAAAAAATGAAATTACTGTTCTTTGATTTGTTTTTATCATATTTGACATAATGTTTATAGACGCAGGAATGTAGACACTAAGCCGGAAGTATTATGAACACTTACCTCATTTAACTCCCTTTATGAGTGCAATTCTGAATACATTTTAAGTGTCTTAGAAATGCCACAGTCTCATTGACCTACTTTGCAAATGTACTTTTTAGAAGAGTTGCTTATAGTGATATTTGTCACGATTTTTAACATTCGAAATACCCTTACTTTACACTGTATTAAGTGCATAAATAATATTCCTGTTTTATAAAAATAATTTTCTTACACAAGGATGTTTTTTTCTATATTTGAAAAATATTTCACGTAAAAATAACTTTATCAATAAAGATGTTTTCTATGTACTAAACATTTACTGAGTACCAATAGTTCCGGAAACTCAAAATATATATTTATATATCAGCAAAAGACATTAAAATTAATAATAGTTTTTTGAAAAGTAAATAAATGATTTTTAAAAGTCATATTTCTTATTTTACTCTTAAATATACTAACACTTTTGAAACTTTGGAACTTGCTATATGACCTTCTCCAAGGAACGTCCAAAACTCAATTATAGAAGGAAATAGCATTGGCTTTCCTCATACCATACATTAGGTTAAGGATATTTTAATTTATAGCAATATTAATAAAGTGAAATAGGTACAACCAATACAAACCCAACCGTTATTGCATTAATTGACTAAAAATTTGGAACATTTAACATGAATAGTTAAAAAAGAAAACATGCCAAAAATGCATTAAGAAAATTAAGACACACTAATAACTTCATACATCAACTACAGGTAGCATTAGGCTCTTACTTATTTCATTGCCCTTAAAAAGTAATAGCCTTGTAGAAAATAAATAGCTTTAAACTATTTTAAATACTTACTGTAAAGGTTAGGCTGCTTATTAGTATATTTTTCATATTTGCTAAACTATATAAGTTAATGCACTTTAAGAACATAACCTTTGTCACAAACTGTTAATTTTCTATGTTATTTGGTATATACTACTATTGCTGCCGTCAGCTGATTTTTCATTGATTTAAAACTGTTTTCTTTTGGACTTGAACTGTCAGTTTCAATCAATACAAGTCGCATTATTATTATTATAACTGCATAAAACCTCATTTCTATTGTTATTAGGCTATAGAAACTCTATATTTCTCATATTTTAAAGAATTTATTTTTTATTTATTTATAGTTCTTTTTTTATATATTTGAATAATCATAATTTTCAATTGAAATGGTATAACAGAGGATAGGAAATACTTTTCAGATATTTATTCTACGCCCGACTCATAGACGTTGGTTAAAAAAGAATAACACAATCACCCATAATATCATTTAATGAATTTCTTGTAGGAAATTCACGTAAGGATTCAAATTCTATTATATATCTCAAAAGTTTGAAATCGATCTGAAACTTCCTTAAGAAGTTATCGTGAAGCATTAAAATAAATTTCGATCAACACAATGGGACCCCAATAATTACTTTGTATGAGGATTTCTACGTTCATCCAATTAATCCACTATTAGTTTGTAGCCATTTTCAAATCAACCATCCTTTCAAGATTTAATCTGTGGAAAGGGCATATTAACGGACGCCTAGATATTCAAGACGTCCTTAACGGTCTCCTTGGAGTGAGACACGACAAAAATCCTTAAAATAATACTCTTTATGTTTGAAACGAACAAACGCGATTACATGTTAGTTGACAGATATAAACATATAATTTACTGTTCCTGGACCCTTGGGTCTCCCGGAATAAACGAAATTTATTTTACATTCAGATGAAAAATTGTTGTTAGTTAATAAATTGATTTTAGGTATTTTTTTAATGCCTTTATGGACTTGAACATTTAATTTAAAATCTACTAGGGGGCCTGTGCAGCGCAATGCGCTGCATTCCTTAGGGTACCTGGTGATCAAACTTTGATCCATGGTAATACTTTGAAAAAAATTCATTATAGTGAAAATCAGATAGAACATTATTGGTGTTTCATCGATCGATCTTCACTACCAATTCTCCAACTTCCCAATGTGATAGTGTTGAGATGTGGTGCTCGTTCTTTTAGGTCTAAATTAGCTAAGATTATGTAGTTGTTCTTTTGCCGATATGTCTTAGGGCCTTTGTATTAACCCTCCTATAAAATTTAGAATAAATTCACAGATGTTGGATCACCATAGTTCATCAAATATAAAACGTAAATTACAACAGAATAAAAATAAACATTCCGTTACTCCCCGGTCCTGTATGAGTTATGCAGCACTCACTGTGGCTGTTTTTGTAGTACTACTGTATGCGGAAGTCAATGACATAGTGAATGAGTCCACATTACTATTTATGCCTAAATCCTCTTAAACTTAACTTTACATGACATTACAAAATTTAAATAAAGAAATCACAAAAATTAAGAGAATCTACATCTTTGTTGGTGTGGTCCATTTTGTTTTTAGTGGCATTTTTATTTTGGTTAAAATGTATCTTGATAAAAACCATTTTTGTAATAAGCTTATTTTTTATACTTGAGGTAAAAAAAACTTTTAAATGTTGTCTCTTTACACAGGTTTTTTAATATGTGTAGCATTCTGCATAAAACATGTTTATACAATACTATAATAGTAAACAAAAAGGTTATTACACTTACAACTAACTATCCCTTTTCCTTATATTTTACAGCAGTTTGAAAACCCATGCACACAAATTTTGTATTATATTTTAATATTTGTTACCTTTCATTATTATTTCAATACCAGTCGGACAACCAATAAGACCCATATGTCAAAAATTTCAATTTCCAAAATTGCTTTCATAAACAAAAATGAATTTTCTGGGGTAAATTACAAAACTGTGCCCAAATACGCATAGATAAAACTTTCAAGCAAAAACTACCTGCTACATTTATTTTGAGAAAAGGTTAAAACCTCAGTTTAGACATTCCTCGTATTAAATAATGAAATTGTGTTGATATTTCAGTACCAGTTCAATTTGCTTCTATTCAGCTTTTAACATATGTGTTTGTTTAACTATCAACAGCTGTTTTATTTAGCAATTAAATATAAATTGTTCCCCATGTTAATCTTATGGACAAAATACAAACTTTAAGGGCTTCCCGTGGGCTCCAGAATTAAAATATCAAAAATCCAAAACCTTATTGCAAAACTACGAACTGAGACCATTCTTTTGACACCTCAAACTTTAAAATTGGTCCAGAAATAAGGGAGGAGTAGTGTTAACAAAAAAAGGGCATCACGTATTATATATATAGATATCTATAAAAGGCAAAGCCCTCACTCACTCACCGACTCACTCATCACTAATTCTCCAACTTCCCAACTAGCTAGAGTTCTGAAATTTGGTATACTCATTCTTTAGGCTCAAAATAGGAAAGTCTGACTATTTTCATATTAATATTCACAAAGGGCTACGCCCTACACGTCCTCGAAGTTACCATGTTAATCTTATGGAAGCAACATTTTTGTATTCTAACATATGATTATGGAAATTGAATTAGGTTTGTTTACATGTGCCACATGATGATTCATGCAAGAAAATGCTTATAAGCATAGAAGTAACCAGGTGTGAGATATAATGTTTATTTATGTTTTACATTGTCAAGATTATAGTGATGTACTATTACTTTTAGTCTGGTGTACTTTGGTTGTATTAAGTGCAGTTTACTTTATTTCGTATTTTCGTACTAACAAACGGTTTTGCAAATAGAGTTTTTGAAGCACATAAGAGCACCGCCACACTGGATTTCAGAATTACATTAGGGCCTTCACGGGGTTGAAATTTGACATGGACATTCCTCTTTGCTCATGGGTGCTTACTAAGGAACGGTTTTGCAAATATAGTTTTCGAAGTTCTTTAGGGCTCTGCCCAACAAGACTTCAAAAACAGATGAACGTCAAAATTACCATATATGCTAAGGGATTAAAACCTAACGTGGCTGCTCCGTTTTGCAAATAGGTGCTCACTTAGAAACGGTTTTGCAAATATAGTTTTCGAAGCTCTATAGGGCTCTGCCCCATAGTACTTCAAAATTATTCCAGGAGCTTCCCCCCACAAATCCTCAAAATTACCATAAATCCTACGGTTGCTTCCGTTCCGTTTTGCTAATAGGTCTTTGTACTAAGAAACAGTTTTAGAAATACAGTTTTTTATGTTCTTTAGGGCTCCGCCCTATATGATTTTAAAATGACTGTAGGGCCTACGGGGTTGAAATTTGACATGGTTGTTCTTTTTTGCTCAATGGTTCTCATTAAGAAAATGTTTTGCAAAATTCCTTCAGAGCTCAACACACAGTAATGTGTTGTTTCAATGTCTTATAAGCATAGAATCCTCTTTGCTCATAGTTACTAAGAAACAGTTTTAGAAATACAGTTTTTATGTTCTTTAGGGCTCCGCCCTACATGATTTTAAAATGACTGTAGGGCCTACGGGGTTGAAATTTGACATGGTTGTTCTTTTTTGCTCAATGGTTCTCATTAAGAAAATGTTTTGCAAAATTCCTTCAGAGCTCAACACACAGTAATGTGTTGTTTCAATGTCTTATAAGCATAGAATCCTCTTTGCTCATAGTTACTAAGAAACAGTTTTAGAAATACAGTTTTTATGTTCTTTAGGGCTCCGCCCTACATGATTTTAAAATGACTGTAGGGCCTACGGGGTTGAAATTTGACATGGTTGTTCTTTTTTGCTCAATGGTTCTCATTAAGAAAATGTTTTGCAAAATTCCTTCAGAGCTCAACACACAGTAATTTGTTGTTTCAATGTCTTATAAGCATAGAATTCTCTTTGCTCATAGTTGCTCACTAAGAAACAATTTAGCAAATTTACGTTAGGGCTCCACCCCACAGAACATCGAAATTATCATATATGCTAAGGAAGAAGAAAAAGACATGGTCTTCCTCTTAAGGAAGAAGATATTGTTGCTCTTTTAAAGATTTTATTACCTAAAAAATAAATTCAATCACGGGCGAAGCCGTGACGGGAAACAGCTAGTTCAGTATAAAATATTAAACATTAAGCCTTTAAATTAGCTGCACTTACTCCAGCGCTACTCTGACGTTAGAGGATTTTAACGTGATCTGTTATTCCAGTCGCACTGTACGTACGCGTACGTTTGATGAAATTTTTAATCGTATCATGGATTGTTGGACTTGTCAAATCAAACAGATTTTAACTTGTAAAATTATACTTGGTAATCTTGAATTTGAAGTGATTCTTTGACCATCAAAATTTCTTATTATTTATTTTTAATATTGCAATGATATATCCATATTATGTTGGAAAGGAATTAATTTAATGTAACTCAGACTTAGCTACGAAAGTTCCAGAACCAAGGCAGAATAAAATATTAAATCTTCAATATGAACGAGATATTACAAATTAAAGAATTTTTCTTCACATTTATTAATAAATTTTATGTATTTTTTATCATTACATTTATACATGGCGTTCGCGTCTCCTCAAGTTCTCATAATGTTTTGTAACCATGCAATACATAAAAGTAATATAGGCCCAGTCGTCTTCTCCCTGGAGAATTGAAGCCATACATTAAACCGATAACTGCTTAATTCCGATAAACTCAACCACCAAATTTGGTCAACTGTTGTAGTGCAGGATGTTAAGATTATTATTAGAATTTGAAAAAAGTGTTTAACAGTTGTAACTTTTTAACTATATGCTATTTTATAGATATAATTATTTTACCTTGCATTTAAAAACTTTATATGCCAATATATGTTTATGAAGGATAATAAAATATGTAATTATAAATACAACTTTTCAGTATTTAATATTACAGAGGAATATTATGACGAGCGTTGGAATATTCCACATTGTCTTCCTTTATAAGCTCATTAATGTTGTTCTATTGCACACTCAACTAACAATTTTGTGTGAATTTTATGGAAACTAGCTTTAAAGAAATATATATTTTAAATTTTGGCCTATTATTACGTTTGATAAGATAAATTTAAGTTAAGCGTATATGTATAGTTTTGGGATTTATTTATATCAACATAAATCTAAAAAAATAATTATGTCATTATTTGTTATTCATAATTTATAATAAGTGGCAAATAAATGCTCCATTAATAGGATATCTTAAAACGAATGAATTTTGGTAGTATGCATGCATTCTCTTAACATGTATCGATGTTAAATTGCATTTATCAAACTAACATAGTCAAAATATATTATACATTAAATGAATACTGTTGTAAATTCGGGTTATTTATTGAAAAAAATATTATGACTGTAATATCACTTATTTGTTGCTTTATTTTTTGCATAAAACAATGTAAATTACGTAAATACAATGGCGGACCATATTTACTAAAACTTGAAGTGTAAGTTTGATGTCCGGTTGTGTTTTGCGACATTAAACATGAATAGGAAAGGGAGGAGTGTCTAGCCGTGAGAATAATGTGTTTGCTACAGAAGTGTTTCCTTCTATTTGTATTCGAACAGATTAAAAATCCAATTATCCTGTTTTGTTACATTTAAAAGATTGTATGACAAACATGTATGAAGTCTTACTAGAAGAGTAAGATAAAGAATTGCTTTGAACTATTACGTTGACAGCATTGCTAGTTAGTGCAGCACACTCATTTTTCTGTAAAATAGGACTACTGTTATAAACCACCAAAAGTGGTAGCTTGGATCTTTCAGCTGTAGCCTCACAAGTAAGTTGTATAATGTTAGGTATTGTGACACTGCATTACGAACTAATAATAAAGGGTCATCCAGCTTACCCTTTCACATGCGAGTGACGCATACCATTACTGTGCATAGCTTTCTTTATGCCTTGGCACAGAATCATTAAAACGGAGTCATAGGTACGAGTTTGGAGTTTACTTAGGTAAGGTGCTCGAAGTCCCCAAACTGTCAAAGTGAATCCTCTTGATACTGCCCATATTGACAACTTCCTCAAAGGTTAAACAGTCGTGAAAATCCCTTTCCTTAAGTAATGGATGTCAGAGAAAAAAAATATATTTTAATTATAATCACTTACATTAATAAATGTAAATGTTTAAATAGGGTTTCATTATTTTACATAATATTACTGACGACCAAAGGCAGAAGTCACAGATCACATGGAACAGGTAATAAGTTTAAATTACATTGGCTGCGCTGTGATTTATAGTGCAAATATAAATATTTAAATCAAACTCCGCTTGCATTTAATTTATTGCATAATTCAATGGTTAATATATATTTTATAATTATACATTTTTGGTTTTAAACGAGATATCATATTGAAATTTATTTTTAACAAAGTTCGTTATTCATTAGTTTTTAATCCTGCCCATTACGATAAGAAAAAAAAAATGTTATATACCATAAACACTTGCTATAATACAGTATATATAAACAGGAAAACTAAATTGCAATGTAAAAATTATGAACATTATAATTTTCTGACCATGGAGTATATTATGAAATATAAATTCTAAGAATATAATTTTGGTTTGTTTTGCTTAAAATACTTTAAAATATAAAAAAAGGGTTATCATAGTATTTTATTGTAAGATTTTGGTCTCACTTTGAATGACCTCTCATTAAAAACATTGTTTACAAATATTGGAATGTTTTAATAATGGGGTTTTCCATGAAATAAGCCTAAACAAGATAATAATCAAAATTAATTTTTCAAGTTATAAATTGTTATTGCACATTTTGTAGTGCAATAACAAATCGCGTTGGTATCCTCTTTAATGATTAAGTTCTCTTCAAGTAACAGATGACTTACATATAAAATAAATTCAACCAATACATGTAAAAAAATACATGTAACAATACATGTGATATCATTAAAAATACTTGTGCACATTCGATGCATATAACAAACAAAAATGATATATATATCCTAGGATACATAATAATGAGTACAATATTATGAAACTGGAAGTAGGCTAATTAAAATTCAAAATTACATTTTTTTTTTTTTTTAATAAACTGGCATTTCAACAAAAACATTTTAAGTGATTCTATCATAAATACAACCGTTTCTTTTTCTTAAAGATTTTCAATAACTAAGTTATTATAAATTATTAGTCACCATTGCCAGCATCACCAAAGCACAGGGTTCTTCATGGTCAGTGTGTTACGAAACTAGAGCACTCAGGCCGCGGCCCCATTACCATCTGCATTTTACACCCTCGGTAAACTGGTTATGCCCGTGAACGTTTTCCAGTCTACGTTATTTGCGCTTTTTAGAAGTATACCATCTTTTATATGCTAGCTATATAATTGTATCAGGTTATTTTTTTATTTATTTTTTTTAAGATCAATAATAGGCATACTGATGTTTAGTTAGAATCTTTGTGATTGACTAGTTTGCGAAGGTTTATTTTATATATAAAAAATACAGTAAAAACCCCGTTGCAGCAGGCCTGCATACTTAGCAAATATCCAAAGGAATTTGATATTTAGTTTTTTCTCCATAAACATTATAGGAATGAGTATGTAGGTTTACTGCAGTGTGATGGTGTTAAGAAATGTTAAGTGTTAGGAAACGTAATGGTTAGGTAAGGTAAAAAATCTAGGTTTTTGATATATGTGAAAATGAACGAATTGTGTTTTTGGCTTCTAGGGACCTCAAAATGAAAACTTAGCATGGTACCGGGCTTAGGTCTTCTGGCTTCTACCGTACTAGCGTATACCCTATTGGGAAATTCGCTAGAAGCACAGTTGAAACAATAAAAAAGTTATGTTATGTGGGCTTTAATTTGGAGGACAACATATATGCAGTTTAATGAATTTTTACCGCATTTCGTAACACGGAATGAATTCCAGGAATAAGATTCATATACGTAATCTTATGTATGTTGATAAGTGTACCTTCAATTATTTGATATTTAAATTTATTTACACCTAGAGAATATTGTTTTCATTACTTGTCGTCAAAATGAGATAAAAATAAAATTATGAGAGTGTAGATGCTTTAACGGATTTTAAATTAGGGATTGCATAAATGTTGGAATGAAAGCCAAAGACATTAGAAAACCCAATTAACACATTACAACTTAATTTACGTCACTTTCAAATTTCAAGGTAGTTATAGAATAATAGCCTAACAAGAGAATTCTAGTTACTAGCAAACTTACTTGATAGCATAATAAACTTGTTGGCTTCATGTGAAATAGTTTTCAAAGCTCGAAGCACAAGAATCGCAAAATTTTTCATAAAATATAACCCAAGCAATCAAATCTATCTTGCAGCACCTAATTACATGATTATTAAATAATAAATACCATCCACTAGGTTCAATTGTATTTTATTAATGGTTCAGTTGATTTCTCCCTTAAAATGTTAACAGAGATAAAAAGAATAAATTGAATTTCATAGCCACACATCCACCTTGACAAATTGTGGTAACCAAGTAATGAAGAACTGTTAAGTAAGGTGTGTTAAAACCCACCCCAGATGTTTTTTATTAATATATATATATATATATATATATATATATATATATATATATATATATATATATATGTACATATATATGTATATATATATATTTATAAAATGCCTTCAGTCTTTTTTTGTGCTCATAGTTATTAATAAAAATAATGAAATAACACTTAGTTTAATATGAGAATTGTTCTAAATTATTTTATATTTTTGAAATTGTTATGGACAAAGTTCATGTAGGAAATAAAATGTATACAACGCAGTATTTGAAATACAACTTATCAACAATACCATGAAAACCCAGACACTAAAAGTAACCTCGTATTTATGGATAGTTATTATTTTATATCTCGCCGTATGTAACCGTTTGATCTTTTTTTCTACCAGCGGTTCAGGGATTGAGTTTTATCTTTCAAGTTATATAGGTTATAGCAAGATGAATTTTTTTAAATAATGTTGTGGGTTATTAATATGTTAATTGCCACTGCCAAAAAATTAAAACCTACACACTAGCAGAAAAAATCAACTGTCTAACAATATAATAAAGTGGTCTTTTAATATATAATAAACTGTTGGTGTTATATTCAATTCAAATTCTTTATTGCTTACACAACATTTCGTCAATGTTTATAAATACAACAGGTTGGATGCCTTTCCACTTTTTCTATCGCTAACAAATAGTACATTCAAATAAGTACTTGTTAAATAGAAGTGATATGAAGTTATTCGTGACGCCATGGTACAGAGATGTAATGCACCGGGGTTATTAAACTTTTCCCAATAACATCAATGGCAGCGAAAATTAGATGACCAATCAAAGAATAATGTAAAAATTTTAAATTATTGACAAACAACTTTAAAATGTTCAAAAATTTAAAATGTTAACTTATAATAGTGGGCAAATATTTTATTTAAGAAACCATGCAATCACTATGACTAATTACTTTGCACAATGTCTAGCGCTCAAAGATGGGACGCGAGAAATGGAAACAAATGTCAAACTTACAACCTATAGGACTTTTTCAAATAACGACAAATAATGCTTGTGTGAGGGGCCGGGTTCCCATAAAAGTAATATTCAACAATGGGTTATACCTCTGCGGTTGAAGCTATTGGTTGCTGTTTTAGGTTACAGTGCGGTGCATCTGCACCACTAAGTGCCTAAGTGTTTAATATTATTGTAACCAAACATAAAACTACGCATTGATGTTAAGGAATTAGACTCGTTCACTTTATGGACGAAATAACCATAATCACACACACGAAAAAATCAAAATTGGAATCAATAATGTTTAAAGTATTATTGGTTTCCCCGTGGACAGCGGCCATCCACAGACATTATCTCGATAACTGGTGGCTCCCGATAAAACCCACGAGGATATAAACAATTGTTAACGACCGAATTAACTTGTAATTGGTTAAAAATCGAAAAGGTTTGACTCAATAACATGACAGTGAAAATTATGTTTCAATTCTGTTTTTCAATCGTAAGTTGACTTTTGCAATAAGACCGCAACAGCTTTCAGTAACGTTAACTTTATTCCTTGTAATGAGTGAGTAAAGACTTACTTTGTCTGCTGGGGGAGACTAACTAAAACTAAGAGTAACATTGACGATTTGGAAATAAAGGAAAGTGAAAACTGGCAACGCTAAAGCTATATTCCAAGTGAAAAGCCAGTAGACTGAACACTAGCCACAATCATTGATCCGTGTTTTGAGGTTAGTTAGTTACTACGCAGCCAAAATTCAAATCCATTTGTAATACATTGTGTATTTATTTATTAATACTACGAAAGAAAATTTTTATCACGAGGAAATTTTATGTCAATTACGGTAGTAAAATTTATTGTCTCCACAGGAAAAATGATCTACCAATAAATGTTCAGTTAATTTTTAAGAAAAGTATATATAACATGAATATTGGATTAGTAAAGTGTTTGGTTTCTTTTATTCTAAGCTTTTATGTTTTACAATTTTAGGTCAAGTAAAGGTAATGTTCAGTTTTATTTGTTTTATAAGTGGGTGGGTAATACAGTACCACAGCCTTAATTCAAAGCATAGAAGATTTTAAAATAAACAATGAACACTAAAAAGAATTTCGTTAATATGTAAAAATTAAAACTCTGCAATAAAAAAATTTTCCGGTATATTGTTTAGAGTAACAGAAGAGCCTGTAAGGATCCCCGTTAGGTTTAAAAAAATATTTGAATATTCGGTTGAATAATAGATATAATAGTTCAAAATAATCATAAAAATTGCCGAAGAGAAAATTTACTGATTATGATGATTTTAATAATTGTTTACAATATCTACGTTATGATAGGTAATATGATAATGTTGTTAATGTTGATGGTTATCCATGTCATTTAAATAAACTAAACCATAGAAGATGTATATGATAATTTTATTTGAACAAAATCAATGCAATGAAGATCACGTCTGCCTTTCGACAAGTTTGCAGTCGGAGCAACAAAAACCCGACTAGTTAACACATTTGTCAGATAGCCAGACGCTCCTCCCTTTTCCTGTTCATGTTTAGTGTTTCAATCGCACATTCACTTGGCCTTTAAAAGCAGGGATGCACTTTATAGGCTCTTAAAAGAAACGTGTCTTAAGGGAAAAAGATAAGGAGCTTAATAAATGGCTTGTGATTATAAGATTACGAAGTTTATTATATGTATTTTAGTGGTAATCTCAGTGCCAAATATAGTTACAGTACGTTTTGTATTAGTACAAAAAATAGAAAGATTTTCCATAAATTAGAGTTGTTAGTTAAATTTAAGTTTGGTTCCTAAACGCACATACTTGGATTGAGCTCTAAACAAAAAGATGGCTAAGAAGTTATTTTTTAGAGGTTTTATAGTGTCCTACTATCAAATTACAGTCACTGTCCCTACCAATTAAAACAAACTAGGAGATATCGAGGATTGACAAAAAAAAAAAAAAAAAAAAAAAAAAAAAAAAAAAAAAACTCAGGCGTAATGAATTAATGACAATAATGTGGAGTCAAACCCTTCCAATGTCAAACTAATACAGTTTTACTTCACTACACAATAAAACCTGAACAGTCAGGACAAGACTCTAAATTCAGTCATACAACAAAAATATTAAGATGTATATACGGACACTTACATTAACACGGATGCTTTATTTTCACCTTTACGTAAACATTTTTTTCTAACACAATGTCAGGGATAGAAAAGAAGAGATTAAATTATTTAGATTCACGCTTTTTAAAAGTCTTTAATAAATATTGTAGCAATGTAGTGGTTTGAGGGAAAAATCATAGAAATCGCTCGATTTGATTTTAAAGAAATTGAAAACAAAGGCAAACAGTGAATTTTTAATACTAAAGTTAACAAAATCATGTTGAGCTTTGTTTTAGTCTTCCGACCAACTAAGCTGAATCAGGCAATGAAAACAATGAAAACAGGCAATGTTCTAGTAGTCCAGAATATTGTTTGGATTGGATTGAATATCTATTCAAACAGAATATGCTGAATGTTCACTGTTTTAACTCAAATATTCAATAGACTTTGTATAAGCCTTTAGAATTCACTTGCAATTGATTAAGAACTAAGAAGAAAATATACTTAATTCTATGTTAAATATAGAGTTACATGCTCTAAAATATTCTTAATAAATTTAAAAAGTCTATGATATTGTAGTATACTACGAGGACATTAAATAAGATTAAGCCGTAACCTACAGTACTCATTAGCTTAATGAAGTTCACTTATGAAGTAGTTCTTCACATAAAAAATATTACATTATTATAAAGACCTACCAATTTCAACTTTAATTTCCTTCATCCCCTTGGGTGAAGTTAAGTATTTATTTGACACAAAGTTTCGGTACAGTAAATTTTTTAAAATATCACAATACTTTTAGAGCATAAGAATATGAAAATTTAGTGTCACTTCATTAAATCGTAATGGATTTAAATATTCGAATTTTTATTTGAAGTCTATACAAAATCGTTTTATTAAACCGATAATGAAGAGTATCATTTTAACGCAGATCTTCAAACACCTTTCACAAAATCTGACAAATTTCGAACATTCAAAGTATACGTCAATTCTTCTGAAAACATACGAAGATGTCGTTGGGGTCCGTGAGCCGGTGTTCAACAACTCGGAGAGTTCGCTGTCCGTCGGGCTGCACTTGTTTTTGGAGTCGCAGAAGCGCTTTCGGCGGCTTGCCATTGTCAACTGCTACGAGTAGCAGTTGACAATGGCAAGCCGCCGAAAGCGCTTCTGCGACTCCAAAAACAAGTGCAGCCCGACGGACAGCGAACTCTCTTCTGAAAACCAACAAAAATTAAGACCATTGACACTCACGATTAAAAAAGATTAAATAAAGAAGATAATTATTATGATTGATTAATCTTATGTGTAGTCTTTTAATTTAGTGTGTGTGGTTGAATTTTCTACGATTACCAATCTTTAGACAAGTAATGCTTGGCACTTAAAAGTATTTCCCCTTACCCAACCTCCTAAAAATCCGATTGATGTAATTTAAACCTTGGACCATGTAATTGAAAACAATATACCTTTTAAGTACCCGTGCGTAATTTACGACACAAGTACTGGTGAGGGGTGTTAGAAACAACCACCAGTTTTTACACTATTTACCTTATAATTAATTTTTTTATTACATCATTATTTTTCCCTTGTTCTTTGGCTCATAACTAACAACTGTGTGCCATTGACCTAATTAAATAAATTATGTCATCAATATATGTTTTTCCTACATTGTCTGCAAAATTTAGAAACAATTGAAGTGTTTTAGTAATACGCAAAATAAAATAGGAAAAAATAGTGACTTTTATTTTTTTCTGATAGTGTGGGTTGTACAAATGTAGGATCAACTTGTAATATTAATTTTGTTACAATATATCTATTTTATATGAAACCAGCATCTATGTATTTAGCAGCATTTTATATTTTAAAAAATTGTTATACTAGTAGGTAAAATTCTACAACCCATTACCACTCGTTTAAGGCAAATAAATACTTTTATACATTTTCTATTTATACTGAACAATGTTACACCATTTTTAATTACATTTATATATGATTTATACAGTTTATATTGTATAGACCTTGCACTAGTTCTCTTGCATAAAGTATATAAAGTATGAAGTGTATAAAGTATATAGTATATACGAAGTATATATATATATATACATATATATATATATAGTATAAAGTACATAAATTATATATCTTACATAAAGTTGTACAAGTCCCCCCACAAGTGCGCGGGCGGTCACAGGCACCCTAGACCACTTTAGAATTTTAGGACGGATTGATAACACGCTCTATACTGACGAAAACCAGTTCTCCCCACTCCTTTCACTCTAGTTTGAAGGTACTGAGCCGGGTGGTGGGGGAGCCCTGTACTGAATAAAAATAAATTTTTTTAAAAAATTTAAAATAAATTATTATAAAATAAATAAATAATTTAAAATAATAATTTTAAAAATAAAATTGGGGTGTTTTGTAACCACCGCGTGGGGACTTAAGGGATACTCACATTATTATAATAAAATTATACAGAATGGCTAAATTATAACCGTGATTACCGTACATGTCATCCATTATCTGTAAATGAACGAGCGTGTTAGCTCCACTCCCAGAATCGCCTCCAGAACCAGTTCATCCGTTAGACTTAATCGCCTAAAGAATCAGCCCATTCCTTCCATTCAATCGCTTCCAGAATCAGTTCATTCGCTCTACTCAATCGCCTAGAGAATCAGTTCATTCAATCCGTTCACTTACTTACAGAATTAGCTAGTTTGCTTCCCTTAAAGTGAAGTAAAATACTTATAAAAATCCCATGTTTGTCAAATAAGTATTTGGTAAAAGTGGTCATTGAACAATAAAATGGTGTTATTTAAGAATTAATCTGCCTGAAATGGAAATTCGAAACCTGTGTACCTAAGAATAATATGGGAACTTGCAGCCTCAGTAAAGTGAAGTCCTAACTAAAATAAGAAAATTTAAACTTAAACTTCTACCCACCCAAATGCAGTTGAGTCCCTTACAAATTTTAAGCCCATTAAAAAAAAAAAATCGCTATAAAAATATGTCAGTAGCCAAACAATGTATGTGAAGGGTCCAAATGATATAAGACAGTAAATTGTACATATTATAACATAATGTCACTAATTAAAACAAATACCAAGGTTGGGTTTAGAACCTACTAAAATCAAAGTCCTTTTTATTTTCTCTCTTCTTGCTAACCGATATGGCAGCCATTCAATGTATTTTTAAAGATTTAATACATAGCACAAATATTTATAATATCCATAGTTAGAGCATACATACATATAATTAACGGAATTTTATTTACCTAAGAACCAATAAAAAATTATATAATTCATTCTTAATTTTATAAAATGGTGTTTTAACATTGTTAAACGATTTTAAACGTTGGACATATAAAATATTGAACGTTGTTTTGTATGGTTAATTGGTTTTATAAAAAAATACAACAGTGCAATTTTAAATTAATTATTATAAAAACCAACTTGATTCCTCACCAGAAAAGAAAATAATATATGGTTTACTTTCTAAGATAAAAGTTATTTAAACATATTCCCATCAAGGATGTTTGACCCAGACTCTCCTCAGGCTGTGTCTATAGCTTAGCAACAATCAAGAGACGGTAAACAGATAATGCCCATTGTACATTTTCTAGTGTGACCTTTTGTGGTGAGACCGTATTTTATTGTATTGAGCCTCACATGGCAAATAATGCACAGGGTGTCCCAGAGTCAACCCTTACAAACTGTTCGTGGTTATATAGCAAGGCAAGATAAAAGACTCTTTAAACACATGCCCTAAAATGCTTTGTTAACGCCGTCATTTGTTTTTTTACACTTAAAAAATTGTATTAGGCCTACCATAACGGGTGGTTGTATTTTGTTGATTTATGGCGTGTACCATTATCACACCAATGATCATGTACAGGAAAAAATATTTCTTGACAATGTGTTTTTTTTGTGTCACTAATTTTATTTTTTTTTTAATCAGATATTTCAAAAACGGAAAAATGTTTTATACACAAGTAATACAATATGATAAATTTTAAAGTATTTACGAGTACCAATAAAAGTATGATGTATGATTTCTCTTGGAAGATAGATATGTAAAATCATCTTAAAACGTACTTTTTATGACGTATATATATAAAAAAAATACTTTACACAATATACATAACAAAGTTAAATCCTTATTTACAGACTTTCCAAAATGTCACAAAAAAGGTAAGGTTTGTCATACTTGTATTGGTGATAATAGCAGATGAGAAAAAAATATAAATCATAAACATGTAAGTTTTGTTTTTATATGTATTGGATTTATTTCAATTGTTATATATTATTGGCTAATTGTGTTATATTCATATCATATATCGATAGATTGGGTAGTAGGAAAATCAACCAACAAGTTTTCAAGTATTAATTAACAAACACGTCTTGAAACACATTAATCGTAGACATTTTCATTATCATACATAATCATTCGGCATTTGTTCTGATAAAAACTAATATTACCAAAATTACAAATTTATTTCGAATTTATGGAAACTAAAACAATCATTATGAATGGTGATTGAACACTATTTACTTTTAAACTACGTTTTTGTTTATGATTTGTTTATTTAACCTCATATCAGAATTAAATTCACTCAGTGTTGTGCGGGGATCGTTATTGAAAAGGGTTTGAAAAGGAATCCCATACTTGGACGACAACGGACCCTGAACTTGTCTACTTTACTCCAGCCATAGGCATTTTATGTTATATGACTTCTTGTTTGCCCAGCGGGATTGAATAAATATAAATTCAATCCTTGATAAACCAAATTAAGGTTTATAAAATTGTATTATTTTCCATACTAATAGGAAAATATGATTATTTTCCTAGTTTGTTCTCAGCTTGTGGGCATCTTGGAATATATCCTCGGATACCGTTAGAAATTTAGTGTCCTGTAGATACGCAAAAGCCTGTTATAGTTCACATCAGCCCCTAGAATTACACCCTACAACCTTTCAAAGTTTCGATGTTAATTTATGCAAGACGGGTAATTTATTGAATCATTGGACGGATGTAGTAATAAAAACTAATGATAGGAAAACAAAATGATTGGATGTTTTTTAAAATATTGTTTCAATTATTGGGACTAGATCAACTTATATTTTGGTCCAATTTTGACCAGTGGTTCATCTTTAGTTATAAATATCTCTATTTATAACTAATATAAATATCTCTATCTAAAATTTTTTTCTAAAAGTTACAATTATATTAATTTTAATACCATAATTATTTGAGATGAAATTCATTGATTAATTATGAAAATATTTACCAAAACATAAACTTAGAAGCCCATAACGATTATGTCTTTCATCTGTAACTCTTGGGCCCTTGATCTCTTTGCTCAGAGCCTCAAGGGACTCTGTCCTAACTCCTCCGACGCTTTGCGACCCAACTGGGAATATTTTCCTTTGGATATTTTTTGATAGGAAATATTTATGATTTTTTAGTTTTTAATGAAAATAACACCGAAAACTTTTTTATTTTTTTTCTCCGTAGGCCTACTATAACTAGTGTGATATCTAAATCGTAGATCAATATTAAGAACCGTTTAAACATATCAAATTAAAGTTTATATATCAAGATTATTGAGAGCAAACCGTAGTGTTGTCGACTATTTCGAACCCCAAGTTATTTTTTACAACCCAGTTGTTATGTTCATTCACGTTCATTGGCATAAAATTCACACTAAATATAATAAAAAAGAAGTCTTCATTCAACTAAGATGATTGTTATCATGATGCACGTATTTACATTAATTTGAACAGAGTATTTTTCCTTTGGGACATTAAAAACAAAAAAGACATATTACTGAGAAAAATACCACAATAACGTATAAGTTTATCGTATTGGAGAATTCGAACAAGTATTTAGAATAAAAAATTTTCTTATATGTTGTAGTACCAATTGTTGCTTTTTTACCATATGGAATATAAAACTTTTTTCATGTTCATATTTTTACTAAAAGAAGCAACAAAAACGCTGGAAAATTTACTTACGAATAAAGACAGGAACTTGAATTGTTGGTGAGTATTTTCAACAAAATATAGAATAAAAATCAGATGTGTCTGTAAATAATTACAAAAATCTTTTTTTAATATAATATTTTACTTTGATTTTGTTAAAAGGATAATGAATGATAAAATATGTATATAAATGTAAATTTGTACATTATTCCATATATGAAGTATTTCAGGGTGGAAAAAAAAGTCTAGAAACGATATATTATCTTTAAAAATATTTAAGTAATAAAACTAAAACTTTGCAAATTGGTTTTGAGTGACACAGTTCCTAAACTACTTATTTTCCTTGGATCTCAAAGGGGGGTGATCCACAAGGAGTCAAAAGAAAATCTTAAACGTAAGCATACATATTTAGCATAATCATAATATGTACATCAAATTAATTTCTTTTTTCAAATATAGAACAATGCCGCAAGCCCGGCTTCAAAATGATGATCAAGTCAAAAATGGCAGGGGATCAAACATTGTATTAAAATCATATCACTGAAAACAAAAAATGCAATAATTCCCGATCCACTCAACTTTAAGGTCGGGTTTGTAGCAAATTGCTCAGAATGCTTCAAAATTATGTATCAATGAAGTAGCCCAATGCAGTTTCCCTGACGACCTTGACCAGCGACGTCCCTAAAAAAAGGTCTTGGGAAAGACTTTATTGGTCTACATGATACAATACATCATTTTAAACGGATTTGCATTCTGAGCATTTTGCCACAAAGCCAACCCCAAAAGGTCGAGTGGATCAGAAGTTATTGAATTTTATATTCTCAGTAATTATGATTTTAATATAGTTTGATCGCCTGCCATTCCTGACTTGATCATTCATTTAAAGTCGGGTTTAAGGTATTGTTCTCTATTCGTAGAGAACTTTAAATTGATGTACATATTGCCATATGCTTACATTTAAGATTTTTTCTGACTCCTTGGAGGTTCAAGAACAATAAGTACTTTAGAAAGTAGTGTTAGTCACTCAAAACCAATTTGCATCGTTTAAGTTTTGTTACTAAAATACTTTAAAAAATAAACCGTTTACAGGCTTTTTTGACCCGGTATAGTGAAATTAATTACTGAAAAGTTGGGTTATACCTGATTAGTATGTTAATGAGCAACAGTATATAAAATAGTTGTTATGCTATGATATAAAGAACGTACGTTGTCTTGATAAGAGGATCTTAAACACACCTATCGTAGCAAAAGAAAATACTAGCTGCAACAGTTATTAGTTCTTTCTCATATAAGCCTTTGTGATGATGATTGAAACAAGGTCCGGTTCTCAAACAAGTTTCCTTAAAAAGAAAATTTTCATTAAATCCTATTAAACCAGTAACCTTCCAAAAATGGAGGCTACAGTGCGTTATATATGGTACTTATAATCTTTGCACAGCAGCCTAGCAGGTTGGCCTAATGATTAAAAATATTTTAGGTGATGAACGCTGCATGGCCTAAAAAGCACATTTTTTGTTTTTCATTGTTTTGTAAATTTCACACAGGAGGACTTGTTTTATAAAATTAAGTGTTCTTAGTACTAAAGAACTCGCTTAAATTTCGTTCGTTGACATCAATCACTGCTATGTAATCATTAGTTTTCAACTTATACAAATTCAAAGTACAGTATTTTTCCGTTTCGATAAAAGATGAGTGGTTGCCCACAGATACTCGACGGATACGGTTTCATTCGTTGTAAGTCGAGTGCTAGGTAGATGGTGCGAAACATGTATTAAATGTACTTTTTAAATCCCAAACATTTATTAAATGTACCTTTTAAATCCCTATCTTTTTCCACGTAATCAGGCCTAGCTGTTTTTACTTAATCAAGTATCTTTAGATATAGGCCTAGGAGAAAATAATTCAACAATGAAAATTAACTTACTAACTATAAAAAAGTTTAGTTTTAATAGTACAGCATTGTATTATTTCTTCTATCTTAAAGAATAATACATAATAATTTTATAGGTTTTTAGTTACTGGCCACAGTAAAAAAAACCTTCTTTAGATCTTGTTCTTCTACTGTATTTAAACAAAATACCTCGAGTGAAAACAAATAGCTGATTGAAAGAGTAAAATAAATTCATCTCAAAAGTTTAGAAATGTCAATATTTTTTCTAGGAAAGTAAGATAACGTTAAAGTAAATAAACTTTGCTAAGTAAAAACAATAAAAAAATAAATGAAATTAAAAATACAGTTCGTCAGTTAGAACTATTTGTTGACAATAGCTTTTGAGTTTAGCTTTTATTTGGTACAAACTGCATATAAATCTGTCCAGTGGAAGTCTTAGACGAACTGTTTAAAGGGTGTAAAATTTGGCCACTTTCCCCCATGTTACAAAACAAAAGTTTCTTTTCCATTTTTGACAGATTTAAAGTAATTATATTTCAAATCCAAATAAAACCTGCTAATATAGTATTTAAAATGTTTGATTTGGTAAAATCTGACTGTAAATCGGCCCAGTAGAAAGAAGTCTCAGACGAAATGTAAAAAGGTGTTTTTTTTTTACCTTACTGTTCTAAAGACATAGATGAATTTTTGCAATTTTTTCATAAAGAACCAGCCGTAACCACACTAGCCACGGTTAAAACTAAGCAAGAGATCTTGTAACGTTATTGAAGTTATAGAATATGATCTTAGACAGCGTATTTTTTCATTTTTAGGATATTAAAAACGATAAAAAGACATCTTAAAGTGCCAAACGCCACATTACAGTAAACGTATAAGTTTACTGCATTGGAGAATTTGGACAAGTATTTATAATAAAAAATGACACACTCCAATACTTTAACACTATACATACTTATGTCTGGGTGTTAACGTTAAACATTTTACATTAATCCATTGTTTGTCATGGGTGGGGGGTTAACCGCTGGAGGTACTTCCAAAAACTAATAGTCCCTCGTCATTGGTGCCATGGCTTCCAAATCCGGCGCTTTTGACATTGTGACACAGACTCATCCAAGTCACTTCAAACACAAAAATTACTAAACTTTCAATTACAAGACAAACAATTTTTTAATTATTTATTATTTTTTTAATTATTTTAATAATACAGCAAACAAAACCAAAATAATGATTTTTATACAATAAATGTTTTAGATGGGAGCTTTTGAATTTGAAGCCTTAATGGGAATGGTTATTTTTAATTTTTTATTTTGGGTGTATCCACGCCAGGGGCATTTTATTACGTTTTGACGGGGAACGGTCCAAACCTTAGTCTTGTCTCTATCTAACATCGACCAGTTGTTAGAAAGCATAATTAATTAATAGCCCAATGACAAATGGCAACTGAGTCCGGAATCGAACCTTAAAAAGCTACCAACTTTTCTCAGGATTGAACCGGCAACCTTTGGATTCAAAGGCAAGCACTATAACCACTCAGCTACCCAGCCAGTTATATTGAACTTAGCCAGGATTGAATATTGAACTGGATATTGAATGTAAGGATTAAATTAAGCAAATTGATTTATGAGGTTTATTCCGGGAAATCGGTGAGTGGAAACTGACTGCTACCTTGACCTGAAGGGCTATAGTTGGGAATAGGTGAATATAATGGTACCTATGGTGATAACTGAGAGAATGTGATATTGAGGTGATAAGAGAGAATACTATTGATAAATTTACTTATCCATTTTAGTTAAATCCATGCCGGGATCAGAGTCGTCTTCGACCGATGGTCTTCTCCGGACGCTAAAAGGAGCAAGAGAATCGGATGACTCATCAGTTCGATTCCCGGTTCCCTGTGCCTTTTCCGGACAGAACGTCGGCGAACGTCCCTGTGGGGCCGCGTGAGCACTATAACCAATGCCAGCAGCGTAAAACGTCACAAATTAGTTAGAAAAAATTACTTTTTTGTGTATAAGTTGTTTGAAACTAAAATTTAAGAAATATATGATTTTGAACCTCTATTTAAAATTATCAAAATAAGTTAAGCGTTTTTGTTTCCTTTGTAAATGATGCCGCATAAAGATGTTTAAGAAAATAAACTTTGAATTGGTGTAGGTAATTAATTACATTTCAATGATTTAGGTTTTAAATTGTGAAGAGTTAAATTGAATAATTTTTAAAACACTTATAGTCTTTCTAGGAGAAAATTACAAAGAATCAAAATAATTGCGAACACTTTAATTATTTTAGAATTTAGGCCATAAAGCGTACATCAACTGAGAGATAAGATTTGGTTTTATCATCAAGTCAAACATGCTAAAGAACTTTAGTAAAATCATAAATACCTGATTTACCTCACGGTAGAAAGTGTAGATACTGAAGTACACAATCTTTTTACCGTTCCTGGAAAATTAGTTTCCATAGCTATATTTGGGTACAATATTTACTTATTATTTCTTATAAAATATTAATTTCTTAAACAATTTTTATACAGAATGTAGGTTTTTTGTATTTGTAATATAATTGAAATAATCTTCCTCCCAAAATTCCTAAGCTATTGGAGCCCGACTAGGAGTAAGTAAGCTTCCAAAACGTCGACAAAGTCAAATGCTCGCTCAAACCTAATAAGGCGCCAATATCCGACGCTCACTTAGCACTCGACAAACTGCATTGGCTGTTTGACGATGGTTACAATTTACTTATTTGGAAATGGACAAAATTGTTAAAACGTAACCCTTTCTAATGGTGTTTATTTTCAGTTTTATCGTAACTAATTTTTTTCTTAAGGAAAGTTTACTTTGTATCATACAATGATTTTCATATGGCATACGCATAACATTTTCATATTCCATTATCAAAGAAAATCCTACCATAATGTTCACTATATTAAAAAGAAATATTAAGCCTCGAGCTTAAAATTTGAGTAGTTCTCTTTAATGTATGGAGTTCAATAGGCTACCTATACAATATTCTGGTTAAATGCTAAAAATGTTTACTATGTCCATTCAAAAGGTATTGTTTTTTGTTTAAAATTCAAACATTTCCTACTGAAATTAGAACATTACTAAACTGGCTAATCATTGATCCATTAATTTTTTATGAAATGTAAACGTTTTATGAGTATGGCTTTAAAAAAGTTGGTTTTCATTAATTACCCAATAACGAAATATTTTCATTAAAAGTATGCACCTTTAGTTTTGATTACTATTTTTCCTTCTTAACCGTAGATTAGATCGGTACGCAGAACATATCATGAATAGGTTTGGGGGGGGATGGGCCGGGGGGTTAGCAGCTAGAGGTAGCCTATTTCTACTAACTACTGGTCCCACATCCTTGGCTTCAAAATTTGGCTCATGGACTCACCCAAGTCTTTATTAAATTTAAGATTGCTTGACGCATCTAACTGATAGTGGTTGTACCGAAGTCAGACTGTTCAGTAATGAATTAAAAGTTGACATTGTTAATGTAAACTTTTACTTAGACTAAATTTGATTATTGATTATTGATGGGAACCATCTGATAAAAACAAAAGATTCATTCGGTTGTTGGGCACCAATCTGTTTATCCGATAGGAGCTTAGAATTTCATCTTGTTAATTCATCCATTCGTTTTCAGATGAACTATCCGTTGGTTTCTCTACCGTTTGAAACCATCAGACGAAATATTTACTTCTGTTAGAAAGATCCATTCACTTTCAGATGAACTATCTGTTCGTTTCTACTGTGGGTGAACCATCAGATAGAATTTTGTCATCTGTTTGAAAAAACTATCTTGCCTATCATTTTCTGAGGCATTTGCTCAGAATAAATCATTCGATTGTACGGTTATAGAAAAATCACCCGAGCGGATTGAAGAATTATTTTCTTGAATATTTTTGCTACTGTAAATCTGACAAGTGGTTGTAAGGAACTTAATAAAAGCGATTGGCAGCTAATATTTGTTAATTTAAGCTAGAACTTCAGTTAACAAAAGCCTTACTCTAGATGAAACGTCACGTTGAATAGTAAATCTATAATTAATTGATTAATTAAATGCAATTTTTTGAAAAATTTACCCCATAAAACTATTTAAGTTGTTAGGTAATACAATGAAGTACAATAACCTTTTGGTTTGTTGAAACCAATTCATACAATGTAGGAAAAAAAAGATGAGTTTACATTAATTGCCATCTTGTCACGTAAGATAAGGGTGTAGCCTACTTTGTTGAACATCACTTCACACGTTTTTCATTTGAATAAATAGCATGGGACTTGTTTTAATAATGTAATAGTTCTGATAATTCCACTGTTCCGGCCATTTCTCAAAGCCACTCGTAATAAGCTCTCAAAAAACCATCTGATGCCCATGAACAGATGTTACATTCATCCATTCAGAAAAATTATTATCAATTAATTGACTTCGCCCACACAGCAAGCGCTCCCCACAAATTAATAATACCATTTGATGAATCATCCATCTGAAAATCATCCACTGCAAGATAAAACCATCCGATGGTTCATGTTCAAACACAGTCGTTTGACCCATCACTGAATAGACAAGGAATAAAATTAACATGTTTGGAAAAACAAATGATTTTAAATAGTTATAACTAAATGTAAAATATATATTTTAAAATTCAATAAACGCAAGGAAAGATATTTGTCTTTTTACTCTCAGAAGAAGTTAAGATCCAATCTCTGTCTTAATCAGTTAATTTTAAAATAAGATTCTCGTAAACCTGTGCATCCATCAAACTCGCCTAGCACTACATCCGCGAAGCTGTATTCGGTAACGTCGTAGATATGGCTCAGGTAAAGGGGAGCCATATGTCATCAAATTATGAATTTAACGTTAAAGTATCATTTTAATTACCATCCCATACTGGTTTATCATTAACCATGGAAATCAACGTCACTTGAATTTAGTTAATTGGTAATACTTTGTTCACATTCCAAAAACAATAAATAAGAATAAAAATACCAATATTGCAATGTATGAATGTCACAGTTGACACTGCAAAGCCGTGGAGCACGTCGGTCAATCCAGAGTGCAATTAAAGTTTTCATCAACCGGACACGACCGGGGACTGGGGAACACGTGACGTAAATATTTAGTGGGGACAGCAGACTAATAGGATTTGCACATGATATGTTTATTAATAGGCCATTCATCTTTGTATTTTATCGGTGAAAATATAAAAGCGATGTCACCCTTAAATGATCTTTAATATTGTATCTAAAAGATAAGCAATGGTAAATTATGCAATAATTGCATTTTGAACACCTTTAAACCTTAAAGACCGAATACAAACATTGCATATTCAACCTTGCAACCTTCATCTACAAACAAAAATGTACGAGTACAATGTGTAAGAAAATATGCATTTAATCTTCAATGTGGCACTCAATTAAAAGAAGTGCAATTAATTTTCGATTCAACTATGGCAAAGAAAGTTTTTCAACTGTAGGATAAGGTAAAGAAATGTCGGGTATGGTAAGATAAATAGAAAGGGAGAGCAGGGGTAGCCTACAGATTGTTGTATCATAAAATCTTCCCTCTTATATTATTCTTTTGTGGTTTCCCCATTCTATCCGTATTTAAATTTTTAGCTTTATTCCACTTTAAACTTTTGCCTAGAGGCGAATGATTTTTTTATTTTAAAACTTTTTACACAACTTTCCTTCCAAATTTTAGCTAAAATCATCATTTTAACAAGCGATAGAATGAGCCAACTCAAAGTTTAATGTTAGGCACATAAAAAATTAATAAAAATGGAACGTATTAGAACCATCAACTTATATACGAAAAATATGAAAAAATTCTCTGTTGGCCACAATTTGTTTTGAATAAAAAAAATTCTAAATACCTAGTTTTATTAAAATATTTTGTCTGTTTGATCCCTAATACTAAAAATCCACTTTATTCCACCATCGTAGTAAATAGTTTACTTTAAATATGAAAGTATATTCCACCCTTATATCCCATCCCTCCTCACATATATTTTATAAAAAGTTTACTTAAAATATAATTTCATAGTGTTGAATATTGATATGTCACTTCATTCACGTTAAAAGCCTCATTTATTGGGTGCAATAAAACTGGTAAACCTAAACAGTTGATAACCAACAATTTATAAATGACTCTCAAAAGATGTAACAACAAATTTATGAATAGTTAGTTATTTTAACAATATTTTTTACATAATAGAGGTTTTATACACGAAAGATTAATATTTTAATATTTTCACAATTACTACATGGAAATTCTTCATTGAGTTTTTAAAACGTAACTGATTTACCGAGCTCATATATGATAAAAAATCTCATCATTATTCCGTACACAACTGACCACAGCCGTGCATGCCTTCAGTGTTCAATAATTAACAAACTTTACTCTGAATACCAATAAATCTTATTCGAGAGTATACGTTTTATTTAATAATATAAATTCGTTATTTTTGTAAGTCAGACTATTATGACTTATTAGTATTTATAATATTCATTTGTAATATCAAGCCATATTAAGATATATAGATATTACATTAGGAAGCGATTAAATAACCTAGCATAATATTGTAGCTTGATTTTTTTATGAAAAGAACAAGAAACATTAGAAAATAAATACTTATGAGAAAAAATCGCTTTGTGAGAAAAAATTGAAATTTCCCATAGTCGATCATATATTGTTTTTTATTTTGTCTGGTGTGGGCAAAATATTAATTTTCTGGTTCAACTTACCGTGAACGACATACCAACACCGGACGATGTAGTAGAGCAGATGCAAGGAGCGGTCCTCTTCGCGTGTTAGTTGTCTGCACCTGAGTTCGGCTAGGGAACTGTAAAAATGTTTAGTTAGGATTAAGTTAGGTTCTAGTTGAGAGGGGCCTAAATATAAAAAATGGGTGATAAGATGAGCAGCGATCCGAGCGTAGCATTAACCATCACCGACCTTGATCGAAATGATGGATTTTCCACGAATAAAAATAAGTTATTTAATTTCAACAAACTTGTCATGTCTTAAGAAACCATCACAAAACAATACTTTTATATGGTTGAATAAGTAGCCCTCTGTCAGCCGATGAGCATACAATTGTTCAAAGGCTTTCTTACGATCGCAAATAATACAATATACTTTTATAATCATCCAACCACATATCTTACCACTAATTCAAATTAAATTTTATTACAAAATTCTACATATTGAAAGTTCATTAGAGTAAAAAAAAAAAAACTCAAATACTAGGAAATCAATAATTGCAAAATCACCATCCAACAATGAGTGGTTGGTTTGACAGACAAGTGGGTTTAGATTCATTACTATGGCATTTCTGTGGCGGAGGCGGCGGCCTGGACTTCTCGTATTGGGTTCATTAGTGAACTGCAGCTCATGTGAATTTTTACAATTAATTCTTTCATACTATTTACTTTAATTAATATTAACCCCAGTCTGGCTGAATGGACTTTTTTTGATTTAGTTGACCTAATCAAATTTAATAATAAAACCGTATGTTTTGGTATTAAATTAAACTTACAAGTAAATAAAACAAAACAATATAAGCGCTTTATTAGATTACGTAACTTATACTTTACTTTATTAGATTACGTAACTTATACTTTCTATTTATGAATACGTCTACTCTTGATTTAAAAACATATCGCTGGGTAAAATATATCCTTAAAATAGTCTGAATACAGTGAGGTATTTAATATGAAAGAACACCCATTCTACTCTGTTAACGAGTTCTAAAGTGCTGACCTCACAAACTTGTTTGGAGGCAGATGATTGATGGGGAAGCCCGCCATGATAAGTAAAAAATCTGAATTAATTATGTTTTTTTTTAGTTTTAAAATGGAGAAACAAAAAAAATGTTCTCTGACGCAGTCAATTCCCTATTCAGGGTCAACGACGAAGCTGTTGGTAATGGTAATGGTAATGGTATGTCGTTCCGAATATTTCCCATGTTGATATATTTGTGTCAATGGGTGTCTGTCCCGAGGTGTCAATGGGAATCTGCCAAAAGTTAACATTGGCCATGAGTATCTAATGATAGTGATGTTCCACGCTGAGTTTATCGGTTCCCATGACACTAGTTTCATTCCTGTATGTTCTCTTACAATAGAGCTAAGAAAGAACATTCTCATATAGTAACCTCTTCTAAGAAGGAATACTATAGGAGTACTGGAAATTAAGTTGATAAAAAAACGTGAGCAGAGAATCATAGAGGGTGGTACATAGCTTAACTAAGGACACAATTGTAAACTTTAACTTGGAAATTAGGGTATATAATGAAAAGGTGTTCAATCCGAACAGAGTGACAAACATATTTACTATTACTTTCATGGGGAGGTTCAAAAGCTTGTGAGAGGTGACACCGCGGTGATGGAAGAGCGGTAGGCTCCCTGGAACTGACAAATGAACAAGATATACTGGGCGAGTAAAAATATTTTTCACTTGTTTATATAATTTATTGCATTGTAGAGTGTGAAGAAAAAGATTGATCGTAACTCGTCAAAAAATGTTTTGAATACTAAAGATCGTTTCAAGTTCTCGACTTCGTCTCGAACTTGCAAGACGATCTTGAAGGCAAAACGCCTTTTTGTGCTCCTTGTAACAAAATATACTATTGTTAAAGAATTACACCGTTAACATTTATAAAAAATTGTAATCATTCTTATTCTGAATTGAAAAAATGCATCTAGCAAGTTTACATTGTTTAAGCTTTAAGAAAATCTGCCTCGGGAATAAAACTTGCAATCTTGGTCTCTTGTTGATTTGGAAAACCTTCTAAATGTATCAATAATTAATGCGTTCAAAATGCCTTAAACAAAGGCATAAATTGATGTTTGGAAGTAATAAAATTTGTATTTCTTTGATTTTTAATGCCGTAAGTGATTTATAAGTCCACGATAATTGATAATCCACCTTTTATTCTGTGAGACTTTTATAAATTCTTCAACATGTATTGATGAACTTATAAAGGGTAGTAATATTTAATTAAATTGGGTTTCAGATACTAGTTTTTAAGTAGGGTGCCCCTTTGTTAATATTTGTTCATTTATAAAAAGATAAATACAAATTGTTTTATGTTTACATTCTTGTTGTAACGTTATACTAATAATCAACACAGAGATATATAAATAATTTGAATGAATGAATGAATAAAAGTTTATTTCCAAAAAATAGACAGTTTACAAAATACAACTTTTAAAAAATAAATATAAATATAAACTGTTAAAATTATTTTTGTACTTATGAGGCTCAGGAAATCAGCAGACATAGGCTAGAACCTGTGCGTCTGCTGCGTTGCACGTTGCAAGAAAAATTGACCTAATTATTATTAAAAAATTAATATTAAGTTTATTGAAGTAAGGAAACTAAAAAAGTATAATAAATCAATTAATTTTTGGAAAAGGAAGTTACTGGAGTTAAATGAAAATAAAATATTTTTCTAACCAATTAATTATTGCAAAATGCTGGCCGGTTGAGTTTGGTGGCAGGACGGCTGGAAAAAGTGAGTCATTAGTTGTCAGTTAGGTCTTGTCAAGGGTCGGGTCTGTCACGCCGGTAATCTGCGGAGATTATAAGGTCGGCAACATCCACATTCAGACTAAGTAACCACTCCTTTACACGAAGTTTAAATACATTTAATGATGGGGATTAGTAATATACCGTTAATAGTGTTTAAAATTTTAAATTAATTAGTAAAAATTTTTGGTAAACTGAATCATGGATATTTGTTGAAAATCAAGCATGTATCAAACAAAGCAATCAAAAACACTTGTATCAAACAACAAAGCACAATTACAATTACGTGTTGATAGTTACATATTAAACATGTCAATTATTTACATCATATTACATTTCTTGATACGCCGACATACTATGTGGTGCGTATTTTAAGGAGAGAGTGACTTAAGGGTGAGTGTGATGATTGTGAGGGGTAATTTGAGATATAGCTTTGTTGCTGACAAATAGCAGATGGATCGTTTGTCAGAATCGTTAATTAAGGCAGAACATCATAAAGATGTATATGTTTCATACACATTGAATTCTAAAAGAATTAGCACTTTTTTAAGAATATATTAGTATCAACTATGTAATTGTAGACTACTCTAGTTTAAAAATTAAACTACACTGGAATGGTTGAAAATGATTCTCTGTGAGAGATTTCATGCTCTGAAAGTTGCTCTTTGACAAAGCATCCATACCATCTGGCTGACCAAGTTAATAGATTTGAAATTTGTAAATTTATGTTAAGTTAATTAATTGTCCTAAAAATACATAGTGCTTTATGTTTGGTCGTCCCTCTAACTTTATACTCGGAGTTGTGGGTTTTTACAAATCATATTAAACATTTTTTTATTAAAACTGTAGGAGTCAAAAAAGCCTCGAAGTGGATTTAACATTGTTTACAAATTCGTACCTAAAAATACTTGTATTCCCACTGAATGCCTTGAGGCAGTAGTCGTCAACTTTGCTCTCTTTTCTCGTTTATTTTTCCTCCAAAAATTCCTCGAAATAATAGTAGATCTTTCTACGATTTAGTTCTTTAAGCCTTTTCCTGAATTCCGAGGGGTTGCAGTAGTTTCTTATTTCTTAGGTAAGCGATTGTAGATTTGGCTTGAAGAGTTATGTAGCCCGGATTGAGACAGAGCTTTTCTGTGCCTATTTACGTGCAATTTAATGTTCTGTCTAATATTGTACTTGGAATTTCTTTATTCCTTTTAAAAATAACCCGGGTGCTTAAGGACCAAGGCAGTAGATTCCAAAATAAATATTGATGTTAAAGTAAGGATTTTTAAGTTCTTAAATAATATCCTGCAGTGCTAAAGGTAGCGAGAGATGGCAATAACTCGTGCAATTCTTTTGTTGGAACAGAAACACTCCTTTTCTTCTAGACAGTTTGCCCAGAATTTAATACCATATGCAATTACACTATGAAAGCAACCTTATTATACTTTTATCAGGATAGTCTACACACCAGACATCAAACTACAGTCAAACGAATCACCACATGATGAACATTGTTAAACCATCTCAAGTTGTTACTAAAATTTTTAAAATTTTAATAAACATATTTTACACTGGTTTGGAACTTGTTTGTTGTCACTATACCATTTTTTCCTTTGGTCAATACCTAGTTGAAATTTTCTATTGCACTATTTATGTCCAGATCGGTCACCAATTGACACACATCACAGGAAATGGCCATAACTCCCACTCTTAAACCACCACGGGCAGATCGTTCATAAAAACTAGAAAAATTTCAGGGACCATATGTGAGCCTTGCGGCAAGCCGGTGTTTATATTTATTATGCTGGATATTTTAGCAGAACTATTTAAAAACGTTTTCATCACTCATGTGCTTCACTGATACCAACTGAGATCTATCAACTGAGATCTATCCTTCAGAAAAGTCATGATCCATTCGAGGGGCTTACCTAATATATTTAACCTAACTAATTTTTGTTTCAAGATGCCGTGATGCAGGCAATCAAATTCCTTCATAATGTCGCAGAACAATTCATAGACTTCTTCATCTGCGCTTTGCACCGCAGTGAGAAGTGAAAATACTGCATCCGTTGTAGCTGATTTATCCGAGGGCCAAATAGATTTTTAATCTATAAAGTGTTATGTTTCAGAAATACGCTACTTATAGATCTTTAAAAATACAGATTACACTGCTAATAGTTGATAAATACTAGTCCCATTTAATTATTCTTTTTATGAATAAAATTATCTTTGATGTTGTAATGAAGTCAGGAGATCTTTTCTCTCCAAAAACTTTAAATTTTCGGCCATAGACCTCAAAAGCATGATTTTTTTGTTAGATCGAAAACAGGTGATATTGACACGATGAAAAAACAACTTTTTGTACGACACATATACCCAATAGTGGTTTGGGTTTCTTGCAACGAAAAATCAATAAAAAATTATGTTAATTCAATAAAAAAAAAAAAATAAAAAAATGAATTTTTGTTGTTGTTTATAAGTTTATGTAAACCTCAGTATACAAGATTTGCTAGACATGGTTCTAGTATGTGATAAACCAAACACTAACAGTAGTGGGGTTTGCCTACTCCTGGCTCAGGTCAAGGTCAGCGGTTGTAACTGTTGTAGGGGTAGTAGCGGCTGGGGTTTTTTGACAGTGATGGTTGGGTTTGGGAAGTGGGTCAAGGTCATCTGGAGGGGTTTTTAAAAAAGGTGAGCCCCGAGGGGTTAGATTGAAGGTGGGTAAAAATTTATTTAATCAAAGAAAAGTAGTGGTTTTATTTGAGGAAGCGTTGGAGTGTTGTTTACTGGCGATGGAGTGGTAGATGCCAAAGGTGATAGCGATGAGAAGATAAAAACATACTATCCACAGTACGCATTTGAATAGTCGTAAAAGCTGAATCATTTCTTGTTGATTCTTTGTTTCTAATTGTAGTCTGTTGATTTCGAGTTTGAGTTTATCCTCTTCCAATTGTGACGTAAATGAAAAATCATCCATCATCTTCGTGTATTAAATGTGTGCAGGTAAAAATGGGAGTGGTGTTGATGGTGAGAAAGTTGGCGATGAAATGAGAAACAGAGATAGGGACAGGTTATATACTACTGTAAAAATAGTGGGGGGTAAAGAAAATAATTGTAGTCGACTAAACATCATTATTAGCTGTGTCGGGTGTTGCAGCTTTGGAAGATGGAAGACTATTGTTTGGCAGCTGTAAAACTTCGACGTCTTCGCTTTCCATGTTTTCGTAATCAGAAGAATTGTAGGAAACTTCCACAGTGATAGTAATGGTGTTATTTGGAGTGTTTATTAGATCACTTAAAATTTGAAAAATATTTTGTAATTCTTCTTGTGATTGAACAAGAAAAGTACATTTACTTGTTGTTGAAGGAGAGGAGCTCATTGTTTGGAAGTTGGCAAACAAATGGTGAGCGATGGTCAGAGGGTCGCTTATATGTGGGCAAAGGTGGTGGAGGGAGAAGTAGAGGAGTGGGGGAGGTAGAGTGGTGGGGGAGGGTTGATATACCCATATGCGAACCGGCGGCCAGAGCATTTTGCCGCAAAATCCCATTTAGGTAGGTTATGGGTGGTGTGTAGAAAGAAGTATTAGCTGTAATATAAATTAGAAACACTAATAATTTTTATAAATTAAATATTAAATTTATATTTAACCAGAGCTTGCATTTCTTGTTCCTCGTCGTTTAATTCAACAATTTTAACACCATTAGTTGTCTGTTCCTCTTCCTCTGCACTTTGCGACGATGAAGACATGGAGGTGGCAGAAGAAGATGATGAGGATGAAAATATTTTGGTAGGATTGACGTATTGCACTGTGATGTTGATCCATCTTAAAGGATAGTTATCAATGAGGGTGAGTAAGTTTTGGAATAGGGCTTCCATCTCTTCTCTGTTGGTAATTAAATGTTGAAAGGAAATGAATTTATCATCCATGTTGTTGTCAGTGCGAGTAATGAAATAAGAATGAGAAGCGTATCGAATGATCCGTAGAATATATGTTGTAAAAAATAAGTGGTGGGGGTAATCTCAAGGTCAATCAAATGGAGTTTTAAAAAAGGGCTGCAGTCAGTGACTACAGCTATACATCTAAAGCTTCAACAGGATCAGTAGACCAATCAGATCTGTACTTGCACGCATTTATGATGCATGTACAAAAGTCATCTTTATAACATGCATTACACTCTCGGCAATTAACAATTTTTTCTGGATGAAATTTGATACATCTCTGGGGACAGCAAGTGTGGAAGTATCTTGATTTATAAATTTTGAAGGTTCGCAATTCTGGTGGTGGTAGTTGTTTTGTCTTGCATTTGCAGTAACAGGATCCGAAGAATTCACATTTTCTACACGCTAATCCGTCTACCATCCATCTTCCTATATCGGTACATTTTTGTTCACAACAATAGCGTGGTTTGTACTCGTCTTTCTTGTTTTCCATGTTGACGCTTCTAAGTTTAGCCAAGAAATGAAGGTGTATAGTGTAGGATAGCGTGTTTTATAGATTAGAAAAAGTGGTGGGGGTAATCTCAAGGTCATCCAAATGGAGTTTTAAAAAAGAACATCTTACAAGTGTAAGATGTATTTATTTAAGATAGTGAGTTTTCATCCTTTTTTTCTTTCTTTATATCTTGTTTGTATTTTTCTTTTTCTTCTTTAGCCATAGCAATGAGATCTTCAGTGGATAGTGGATGTACTTCAGGAAATTTTAGAATTAATTTTGGTTGGAATCCTTCTTTAGTCAATACTTGAAGATCGGACGTCATTTGTTCTACACTTTGATAGTCTTTTCCGTAGATTTTTCCATTGAATTCAATCATCATTCTGTACAACATGGTAGTGGTAGTTGTTTTCGCTGTGTCAGTTGGGAAGCAAATGATGATTCTGTTTAGGTTACGCGTTCCTTTTATAGATGCCACAGCGACCACTCAATATTATTCAACATCAGTAATATTTCTGGAACTTAACATTACTTTGAGTAGATGGTGTTGTAGTTGAAGGTTGTGTAGAAACAAATACTTCTTCATTGCAGAATTTTTGTTTAGGAAACATTCTCATGTTGTTAGCGTAAACATCAATATTTAAACGATAACCACCGGCAAGTAACACTCGCAATTCATTAGTAAAATCGTCGAGTTCTTCAAAAGTTGTGATGGTGGTGGTATCATATGATGCACACTTAACCTTAAGAGACATGTTGTTATTCGTAATAACTGGAGAGCCAACAGAGATGTGTACAGCACAAAAGGTAGTCGTAGACTGATGAGATCCTCAAGAAAATTACGGAATTTATATACCCTCAAAACTAGGTCAAGGTCACCCAAACGTGTTTTTAAAAAAGCAACATATCGATAGTGCAGAAACACTATCGATATGTTGCCTTTTTTTATTATTTTTTTTTTTCATTTTTATTTTTTATTTATTTATAATCAGTTACATACATGTACAACAGTATATATAAACTACAGATTAGTTGCTAGTAGGCATAACATGAAGTGTAAGTTCAGTCGTAAATCTTCATTCTGCAGCAGTTGAACGAAGCGTTTGGGAAGAAATACTTGAAATTTTGGTTCATCACCAGGTGTGTAGGGTGCTTCACTTAATGTACAATTGATAGCGTCTCCCATTGATGTTTCCATCTTCTTAATAGTGTGAATAATATAATGTTTTTCTTCCTTCAATTCTGAACATTTTTTTGTCGGTAGTATAGTAGATTTAGAATGTTTGTTAAATTGATCAACAAGCGATTGTAGAAAATTTTGTGATGCCATTATCGTCTTCTTGCTATTGTTCGTCTTCTTCTTCTTGTGTTTGCGCGTCAGAGGTGTTGACTCCTCGGAGGTTAGAGTAATACTCATGCATGGTCATAGTGTCTCTCTCGCTTTTATACCCATCGCTTCCCCCACCACTTTGCTGGAGATAGGCATTCAAACGATATGCGTTCTTTAAAGCACATTGAGACTGTTGATGTTTAAAGTTTTTAGATGAAATACAGATGTTAGCAAAGTAGCAATAAAAATCCTTCTCTATTTGCACATTTATTACTTCATGGTTTGTATATGCTTGTATCCAATTTGCTTTTTCCAATCCTTTTGTGAAAATAATTTTGAACTCTTTGCAGAAATGATTCATAATGTGTGGCATCATATTGTAAGTTATAAAACCTTCATCCCATCTTAGATTATGAAAATGTTTCATCAACCATTTGTTTGTTACTTTAGCTTTGGTTGTTAATTTGTTGAACGGCAAAGGAGGCATAAATAAAAAATGATAAACAACAGATGTTATCATATCTAGTACTACTAACTCTTTGATTATAAAATTTCCATCATTACCACGGAATGCCTGAAACTCTATGATACCTCGCTTTACTTCCATTATTTCCGTCTTCTTAGAGAATGAAACTCGTTTATCCATGATGACGTTTAGTAGACAACTGGTATGTCAATGCAGATTGGCAGCCTTTTATACTCCAACATTCTTCTTCTTCTTACTTACAATATTCTTTGTCTGTTTAATTTGTTGTCGATTGTTGATTGTTGAAATGTGATTCGTTTTCCTTGTTTTCTTGCTTTTCTTCTTCATCTAAATTAAAGTTGGTTTGATTATGGTGTAACTGTCTCCACATCTCTACTTCATGCGGTATCCAATTGAAAATTGAAGTATCTACTGGACCGTATAGGATTGGAACATATGGTTGTCTATCCAATGCATCAATTAAATAGTCTTTGATAATTGTACTTGAGAATATTAGCTGTTTTAAATATCTTGTTATAGGACCAGTAGCACAAGTTTAAAGCGTAAAATTCTTCTTTTGTCAAATGTATTTTTATATTATATTTAGTTAAATCTCTAAATCTAACTAGTTGTTGACCACGTTGTTTAACAATATCGATTTCAATATTTGATTCGAACAAACCTAGTTTTGTTTTTCTTCCAAACGTATTGTTACTCAAATAGCACTCCAAAAGGTGTATATGTTTCATAAAAGATTCCCAAGAAGATTCAGTAAAGGTTACCATTTTAGATCCGTGATTCAAAATAACAGTTGGAGAGTAATCCAATGATTTCATTACTCCAGCAGACACAGTCTTTGTCATACAAGAAGAAATAGGATAAAATATTCGAAGAAATACTTCCATTAAGATGTTGGCGGGAATGTTATCGTCAATTTTCCTCTTTTTGTTTCTTTTTCAACGTCCTCTTCTTTTTCTTCTGTCTTCTTATGTTTAAACTTGAGGAACTCATCCATTTCCTGTTCAACTTGTCTTTCTATATCCAAACTATTGTCAGCCATAAGAGGTGTAGTTTCTTCATTAGCACTTGATGTAGTAGAACTCATCTTGCGGACGATGTTACCCATACGACAATCAAAGATGAAATGAATTGTTAGCTCTTCTTTCTTGCTTTTATACTCGCAGATGACCTAGATATTGTTGATCTTTTGTAAAACCTTACAAGTCATGCAAATGTTGTATTAATCCTTCTTAAAGTACATCTTCACAATTCCTGTCAGCGGTGTGTAAGTAACTATTTTATCATGTAGAATTAAACAGTATGCTGAAGTTCCATCTGGTATTTTATCTTCAAATTCCATTTCAACTTTTATATCTACACTTGAAGATTTTACGGATTCATTTTGTTTTGAACAATCGATTACAACAATTGGAGCTTTTGAATAAAATTGTTCTGGTGATAGTAGTGGTGTATTTGTCTTACCATAATATGACGATTGAAATCTTGCATACATGTCATATAGAATGGAATAACGTTTCTTGTCAAATGAAACATTTAAACTGTCATATGGAAAGAACTAAGAGTTTAGAAAAACTTTGCAATTCTTTATCTTGCAATGGTCAAATTGACCAGCGTGCACAGTTATAACATCTTTTCGTTTAGTTTGAAAACCGACTATTATGTACCTTGCTCGTTCTAAATAAGTAGAGGTTTAAACAGTCCATGTTTGTCTTTCTGTTTGAGGCAATATGGGGTATTCATGAAATTCCCAACTTCTAAATGGTATTACAATATCACGGTCAGATTTTAATTTCCTCAATAATAATACTCGGTGTTCATGCGCCAATCTGACATGAGGTACTCTCCACACAACTTTATCCAACTCTAATCGCCATTCCAATTTATCTTCTGTAGTTCCATCTGGTGCTTGTATTACATCTTTATTCGTTGAAGATCTAAGTAGTACCAGTTCTTGCTTAACGTTTATTATTATTCTCTTGTAATCTTCTGCAAATCCCAAAAGTAATCGTAAAGGTACATTAAAATCAAAGTAACCATTGGAATTAGGAGTAATAGTGTCTTTATCAGGAGTTACCAAGTGCTCAATATGGCATCAAGATGTTATCTATGCGAAAAGAGCTTCAGTGAAGAAAATCCAAAAGTAAGAGACCACGATCACCTGACAGGGTTATACAGAGGAGCTGCTTGTAATTCATGCAATATAAATTACAAAACTGCCCCACTTTATCCCTGTCGTGTTACACAATCTTAGCGGCTACGACTCCCACTTCATTATTCCAGAGTTAGGAAGAGATAATGGTAGAATTGATGTTCTTGCTACAACATTAGAAAAGTATATCAGCTTTTCAAAAACAGTAGGTAAAATTAAACTTCGCTTCGTAGACTCTTATAGGTTTATGGCATCTAGTTTGAGCAAATTGTCTGAGAACCTAAGAAGAGAAGACTTAAAAGAAACCAGCAAGATTGTACCTGAAGATAAATTGGGCCTAGTATTACGGAAAGGAGTTTTCCCCTATGATTATATAACTTCTACAGAAAAGTTTGAAGAAACTAGTCTTCCACCGATTGAAGCCTTCAACAGCAAATTAAACGAAAGTGAAATCTCCGTTGAAGACTACAATCATGCTTGTAATGTTTGGAACCAACTAAACATTCAAACTTTAGGGGAATATTCTGACTTTTATATAAAACTGGACGTAACTCTGCTGTGCGATGTGATGGAAGAATTCAGAAACACCTGCTTCTCTGCCTATGGACTGGACCCTCTACACTCGTACACATCTCCAGGATTAGCATGGCAAGCTATGCTAAAGTCAACCAACTGTCGACTGGAACTTCTAACAGATGTTGATATGGTGCTCATGATGGAATCTGGTGTACGGGGCGGTTTGACACAAGCTGTAACACGTCATGTCAAAGCCAACAACAAGTACATCCCGGCTTCGAGGAGCAACAACCATCGGTCTACCTTGGCTACTTTGACGCAAACAACCTTTATGGTTGGGCAATGTCAAATCCGCTTCCCTACGCTGACTTCAAATGGATCGACCCGGCCACCATCGGAGACATCTCACAGATTCCAAAGGATGGTCCAAAAGGCTATATTTTGGACTGTGATTTTGAATACCCGGAGCACCTTCATGACCATCACTACGACTTGCCTCTCCTAGCCAAGACTGAAGTTTCACCGACAGGAAGATGGCCAAAATTGATGATGACCTTGGAGAATAAAGATCGGTATGTGGCTCACTACTGGGTAGTTCAACAGGCTCTTGAATTGGGTCTACGTATAGTGAGAATTCATAGAGCAATTGAATTCACCCAGTCTTGTTGGTTGAAACCATACATTGATTCCAACACTACAAGAAGAGCTGCAGCGACAACAGCATTTGAAAAGGACTTTTATAAATTAATGAACAATGCCATCTTTGGGAAGACCTTGGAGAACAAAAGAAAACATAAAAATGTAAAATTAGTGAGTGATCCTAGAAAATTGGAAAAATTAGTGCAAAAACCAAATTTCGGAACATCCATGATTATAAACGAAAATCTAGTCGCTGTCAGTATGAAGAAAACAACAATAGTCATGGACCGTCCGTTATACATAGGTATGTCGATTTTGGACATCAGTAAAACCCTGATGTATGATTTCCATTATAACAAAATGGTTAAACACTACGGAAGCGAAAACATTGGAGTCGCATACATGGATACGGACGCGTTTATCTACTGGATAAAGACTTTGGACATGTATGAAGACCTAAGGACTTTTCCATACAAGAAGATTTCGACCTTTTTCTGACTATCCGAAGAACCATCCAAATTTTAATGAAAGAAATAAAAAAGTAATTGGAAAATTCAAAGATGAAGCAAATGGAATGACTTTAGAAGAAATAGTGGCGCTGATGGCGAAATTGTATTCATTTAAGATGTACCATGAGAACAACACACCGACAGTCAAGAAAGCAAAAGGAGTGAAGACATCTTATTTGAAAAAAACACGTAACATTTGACCACTACAAGACCGAATAAAAGATCTTGTTTGTTTGAAGATACTACAATATCAGCAACATTCAACAATATCCGAAGCTTCAAGCATCAAGTCTACAGTGTCACCGAAATTAAAAAAGCACTGTCAGCTCGGGATGATAAAAGACATATTTTGCCCGACAAAATCCATACTCTTCCTTTCGGCCATTACTCCCTAAACCCTATCAACTAGTAACCTATTCTTCGTCCTTCTACAACTTCGACCTTATTCCTTTCTCCTTCCGTAAAAAAATGGGGAACACGGCAAGTCCAACGCCGTGTTCCCCATTTTTTTACACAAGTTTGGATGACCTTGACCCATATAAGTGATGTGAATATTTAAAACAACATTTCTTTCTTACGGTAAGAAAGAAATGCTCAACACTCTTCTTATGAAAAAATATTTGCAATTGGCAAACACGATGCATCCTGCACAATTAGAACACGTTTTGCAGTCAATTGAAATGGGAATTAGCCGTGTTATCCGAAATAAAAAGAACACGTTAAGAAAGAAGCTATCATGTCTAATGAACAAACAACATCCCAAAGAAAATGCCCTTCTCTCGACTATGAATTCTATCCTAGATTAGTAAATAAAACCAACATAAAATTTAACAATGATGAATTGACACTTTTAGAGAAAGGACTAAATTATAATCTGCCCAGAAAAGGTAAAAATACATTTTTCAATGAACTGATCAATGCGGAATGTGCCATAAAAACTATCCCTGACGAAGAAGACAGAAACTTTGCTCGTCTCTCAATGTCTAAGAAATTAAACGCCATTTTAATAGGGGACCAAGTATTTCTAATACACACACTCAGGAATCAAAGACCTTAAAAGGAATAAAAGAGAAATTAGAACTCAATGATGCCATGTTATGTAAGGCTGACAAAGGGAACATAACAGTAATAATAAATAAAAGTGACTATTCTAACAAAGTGCTAGATTTTTTAGAAGCAAACGACATAACCCCAATTAACAAAGACCCCACAAAACTATATCAACGAAGAATAAAGAATTTGATAAATCAATCCAAAATAGTGTTTTCTGAAGAAGAAATTAGGTCACTAAAGGTTATGAATCCTTCAGCACCGACTTTTAAAGGATTACCCAAGGTCCATAAAGAAGGCACACCCATTAGGCCCTTAGTTGACTATACGTCTGCCCCAACATACAAAGTGGCCAAAAAACTTGATAAGATTCTTCGTAATGAAATAAAAATCACACAGAACTATAGTTTAAAAAACTCATACGATTTCATTCAGAGAACAAAGGATATAAATATTCATATGCACCAAACAATGGCCTCTTTTGACGTGGTTAACTTGTACACCAACGTTCCAATAGACGAAACATTGCAAATTGTACAAGAAAATTTAGCAAACAATTCGACCCTACTACCAGAAGCCATTAATGAGTTAATGAACCTACTCACTGAAACGTTGAAGCAAAATTATTTTATCTTTGATGGAAAAATATATACTCAACCAGACGGATTAGCTATGGGCTCGCCCTTATCAGGGATTTTATCTGACATATACCTTAATCACATAGAAAATAAGTTTATATTCTCTGAAGCCAACAAACATAGAAATAAAATAGCCCTATATAACAGATATGTGGATGACACCATCGTATTTTTTAATGGCAATGCCCGTCAACTCAGTTTATTGCTCAATTACCTCAATAGTCTCACACCCAAACTCAAATTCACATTAGACATAGAAAAAGACAATAAAATAAATTTCCTGGACATGACAATAGAAAAGAGAGATGGTAAACTTGATTTCAGTATTTATCGGAAGCCCACAACAACCAGCCAAACAATCCACGCCTCATCATATCACCCCATATCTCACAAACACGCAGCATACAATAGCCTAGTTTACAGAATGCTTAATTTCCCCCTGTCACCTGAGAACCGCATCATTGAAACAAATATTATAAAACAAATAGCGATGTCCAATGGCTACAACCCAGGTTTGATTGATAAACTGATATCTAAACATAATAATAAACCTATGAACTCTGATACTGATGAAACTGTTCCAACACAAAGAAAATTTGTCTGTATAGAGTTTAGTCATTTGACCCAGAATCTCATTAATAAAAGCTTGAAAAAGCACGACATATCTTTAGCTCTTAGGACAACCAACCGAATAAAAAATAGTTTATCTCAGAAACCTCAAGATAAAAATAGTTTTGACAAGTCTGGCGTTTACAAAATTAATTGTGCTGACTGTTCCGATTTTTATATAGGACAAACAGGTCGCACATTCGCTCAGCGCTACAAAGAACACCGCCCCGACCCTAGAGCTGACAAACAAAAATCGAAATTCGCACAACACCTTGTTGACAAAAACCATAACATGCATGATATCAACAAAGGATTGGAAATATTGCATATTTGTGGAAAAGGAAGCAGGCTGGATTCCATCGAACAATACGAAATTTATAGCAGCTACAAAAATAACGACCAAAAAGACTTCATTCTGAATGAACAGTTGAATTTTAAATCTCACTCCATATTTAACGCCATACTCTCGCACAACAATACAGTTCAAAGGCAAGTCGACCGTTGTCCAGCTGATAACCGAAGAGGGGTGGGAGGGGTTACATGAAAACTCCAGTCTGCTCTCTATCCCGGTCGTGGTGCGATGTGCGTGTGTGGTAGGCCTACCGTTAATGTTAACTGTCTCGTGTTTGTGGTATTTATTCATTGTGTATGTGTCATGTTCGTCAATTTTAATAATTTAACGACTCCTTCTGGATGAAACATTTTTGTTTTTAAACACCTGAAGATGCCGTTTTAACGGCGAAACATGTCGTGTTGACGATAGAATTGGACTGTTAGACGAGGTACGTTACCTATAATAAGTCATGTATATTTAGTTGAAAAGGTGTTGCAACGGAAAAAAGATAAGGTCAAAGTACGATGGTTAGGATTTAATAAGACGGAAGATTCTTGGATACCTAAAAAGGATTTGATATAACGATAGAGAATCATTTTAGGTTGAACCATTACAAAGGATGGAGATAGTACCACAAAAAGAGAGTTTTACTATTAATAATATAGATGAACTCACAGTGGATAATTCAGAATTCAATAGTGGGAAACATGGCAATTTGTTACCAAACACCGTTCGTTGTCTGGTTACCGGACCTTCCAACTGTGGAAAAACTAATGTAGTATTCAATTTGATTACAAACCCTAAAGGATTACGTTTTAACAATCTATATGTATTTTCAAAATCACTACAACAACCAAAGTATCAATTATTGGAAAAGATACTGACTAATGTGCCTGAAGTTAAATATTTAAAGTTTAATGCAAGCGAGAGTGTCATGCAACCACAAGAAGCTAAACCATTCTCCGTGTTCATATTCCGACGATGTATCTTGTGAAAACCAAAACACAATAAGGAATTACTTCGCTATGGGTCGACATAACAACATAGATAGCATTTATATTGGCCAAACTTACAGCAAAATACCTAAACAACTCATTAGAGACAATGCAAACATGTTAATTGTATTTAAACAGGACGAAACCAACCTAAAACATATATATTTTGATCATGTAAATGCGGATATGACATTTGAACGATTTAAAGAGTTGTGTGGAAAGGCTTGGGCTGAAAAGTATGGGTTCCTAACAATTATGAAGGAACAACCGCTAAACAATGGTCGATACAGGATAGGATTTGATAAATTTATATTAATACATTGAACGTGGTATAAAACATTCATTGTTGTACAACACGTCTTGCTACAAACATGGTTAACCAAGAAAAATTAGTAAAAGAAATAAAATCACTTAGTGATTCTATTCGGGCTAAAAGCAGAGCATTGAAACTAGGTATTAGCGAGAGGGAGAAATTCCTTGAATCTACTTTTAAACCTATTACTGAACCCTTGAATTAATTAAACAAAAAATTTGCTAAACCTGTATTGGAAGGAGATGCGATTGCACCTATTACGAAGTTTGAAAGAGAAAATGTAAAATCAGAAGAGTTTAGTGATGAAGACCCGGATTCCTCTACATATAGTGGTTTTACCGGTGGAGAACCCGAAAGAGAGCTAGAATCACCGGACTATAGTGGAATAAGAGAATTATATGAAGTAAAAGCCAAAAGAGGACATGAAGTTGTATCAACTGCTAGTGAAGAGGAAAAAGAAGAAGAAACAAGGGAAGGTCCGTCAAACATAAGCTTGTTGGGTGAAAACATTCATAACAAAGGACCTTTAGGAAGGAAATACATGATAAAAATGTTAGCTGGAATAAATCCTAATAAAAACTACCATAGTTATGGAGTAAGATTAACAGAAGAAGGTCTAATGGTTGGTAATAGCCCGGTAAACATTGATGAACATGATAATATTATTGTTGGTGATCAAAGATATAAGGGCACAAGGGGATTATTTGAATTATTATTTGAAAATAAGCCTTTAGAATTGTTAGTTAAAGAAAAAGACATGGAAGCATATAAAAAGATTTTGGAACAAACTAATGCATACAGGAGGAAGTATTCAGCTGACCAACCTGTTTTTAGATCAAAGTCTTTAAAATATAGAGAATTTGTATCCAAGTTAATACCAACAACGAGAAGACAACCAATGCCAATAATACCAAGAAAACCTGTAAAACGAAGGTTTGTGTCATCCACTTTGGATATAAGTGCTCCAGAACCAAGAAAAAGAAACAAGTCTGTTACAGGTACAGGTTTAATGAAGAAACTATATAACACAAATGTGATTTATTACAATAATATCAATAAATTGGTGGATAGAATGAAACTAATACATGAAGCTAAAGAAGCGGGTCATACTGGATTGGAAAACGAATGGGTGGCTTTAGTGGATGAACTCCGAAACCGTGGGGTAATCTCATAAAAATGCGTTACTCCCTAGAATACTATTCAGTTGCACCATGAGTGTCGACAAGTTCGGACGTTACTCCTCGGATGGGTTATATTATGCCAATAGTTTAAAAAGAAGTGCTGGTTTACCACAAACACCTGATGGAGATTATGATATGAGTAATAAAAGGTTAAAAAACATAAAAGATCCTACGGATGAAAACGATGCAATAAATTTAAAAATATTAAAGGAAAAGATATCGCCAACATTAAGACTACAAAATAACACATATGACGCAGAAGATCATAGAATCATCAACGTTGGTAAACCAAATCAAAACGGTGATGCAATAAACAAAGGTTATTTGTCATCTGAATTAAAAAATACGTTAAAATTCAATGGGAAAACGTATAGTGCTAACAATAAACGTATATCCAACGTAGATGACCCTAAAGATGCAAAAGACAGCGTAAATAGACGCTATTTACATTCTTTGATACCTGAAAAGACAAAAGATGGATTTTCTTTTTATAAATTTGTTATTAATGATATAGGGTATCCAAAAACTGAAAACGATGCTGTAAATCTAAAATATATTAAAGATCATTGCATCATACGTGATGTAGGGGTTATAGATTGTTTTAATAATTGTTTAGCAAATGTTAAAGATGGTTCGGCGCCATCAGATGGTGCAACAGTGGGTCAAATGATGGAAACCTTAAAACAAGAAACAACCTCTTTTGTAAAACAAGATTAAGTAGTATCGAAGCAAGGGGATGAATTTGTTCAAGGTAATGAAAAATTTAATTTATTAACATACAAAAATAATGCTTGGGATTGCATGGATAAAAAGTTATCAAATATGGGATGGGGTTATGAAAAACATGATGCAGCTGCTTTATCACAAACCGTACATCTAGATCCAGATCGATATTTTAGATGGTTTACATGTAATAATAGAGTGATAAGAGACTTGGCACAAGGAAGAGAAGCAAATGATGCTGCAACTGTAGGACAGACCATTACAACATCATTAAAGGATAGTAAAGTGTATAATTGTAATAATAAACGTATAACAAACCTTAAAGACCCTGAACATGTAGATAATGCTGTCACTGTTAATTTTCTTGTAAAAGTTTTAGGTAATGCGATATTTGATTTACACAATCATTTTACACCAGATATTCTTCAAGGAAAATCAGGTCATAATACTTATGATGAATCCATGAGAGGTGAGTATATTAAACGAGAAATTTATAATAAATACTTTATTAACCCTAAAACAAAACAGTTTAGATCATCAGATTGGGGTGATATTGATATTTAAGTAAATAACTCAATAAATGACTTCATTTATGTGCAACCTGTCATAGAGTTAACACATGAGTTGCACATTGCCATTATAAAAGGACAATAATGACGTTCAAGTACATCAGTCCATATCGAGACACTGCAAGAAAAGGAGGTGGGATCACGTCCACAGCGGTTTCTCTGTTAAGTAAAGCTTTAAAACGAATTCCAGTAGGATCCATAGTAAATAGAGCAATAGACGCATTACCATACGAATTTCATATACCAGGAGGTTATCAGTATTGCGGACCAGGAACTAAATTGAAAAAACGACTGGAAAGAGGCGATCCTGGCATAAACAAGTTAGATCAGGCTTGTAAAGAACACGATATTGCATATTCCACTTTTGCCGATTCAAAAAATAGATCAATAGCTGACAAAAAGCTTGCGGACACATAGCTTGGCAACGAGTAAAATCAAGTGACGCTAGCATAGCAGAAAAAGCAGCAGCTTTAGCAGTAACAGCAGGTATGAAGGCTAAAACAGCAGTAGGAGGTGAAGAAGGAGGAGAAGGAGAGTAAAAAGGAGGTCAACCACAAGAAAACATGGAAGAAATATAAAAGAAGACGACGATCTACAAGAAAAGGCAGGAAGAAGCCCACCGTGTGGTCAATGGTAAAAAACGGGGCAGGTCTTTACCTAAGACCTTATCGTGCATATTAAATGAAAGAAATCAATTGGTCATACCACATAAAGCATTAACCAATATTGAATTATTTAAATATATTTCCTGTTTAAAAATACCATTTTTCCGCGGTGTGTTTATGAAAGACAGTTTACCAAAGAAAATGTGGCAAAATGAGACTGGAATTGTAAATTTGGATAATACTGAAGGGCCTGGCACCCATTGGGTTTGTTATAAGAAACTAAATAACAATGTATATTATTTTGATAGTTTCGGTAATTTGCCACCACCAAAAGAACTTCAAAATTACTTTAAATCTGCTAAAAACATATATTATAACTATAAAAGAGAACAACCTGATAAATACTTCAATATGCGGCCATTTATGTTTGGAATTTCTAGCTAAAAGTATCAGTCACTATTGAGATGTCTTCCTATACGGTATCATTAACAGGAAAATCGTCCACTTTACGAAGTATCCTTTTTCCAGCGTTACGCTTGCAAAAAGGAAGGTTTTGGGAGGCGGCACTATTGGCTTTTACAACTTACAACTCTATTCCCAATGTTACGGAAGGTAAAATAACGTATTACATTATTATAAGGGAAAGGATGCCAGTGAAAATTTACAGACTTACAAGAGTGCAGGTTACCCACAGGTTCTTATGAAATTGATCATATAAATGAATTTTTGCAAACTAAAATGGGAAAAGACAATATAACATTAAAAGGTAATAATAATACGATGAAAGCTGAAATTACTTCCAAACATTATATAGATTTTACTCAACCAAACTCAATTGGTGATTTATTAGGATTTTCCAACGATGAGCCTGTTTTAGAACCAGATGTAACACATTCCGGTAAGAAAACAGTAACAATATTAAAAGTCAATAGTATAGACATAACTTGTAACATTATACAAGGAGCTTACAGGGATGGGGCTAACACCCACATCATACATACTTTTTACCCAAGTGTACCACCTGGATTTAAAATTGTTGAAAAGCCACAAAACTTGGTATATCTACCGTTGAACACCACTTTCATTTCAGACATCGTGTTGAGCGTATTGGATCAAGACGGTAACTTGGTAGACTTCAGAGAAGAGCCTATTACGATTAGATTACATTTAAAATCTACACTTTAATACAAAAACCATGGGTTTAACATTTAAAAGCGAACAACCTACGGGAAACCGCATTAGTAGCTCTTCAGCTGTGGAGGAGTTAACACGCGAGAACATTCGTTTCTTAGAGAGAGTTGGATTAAAATTAACCGATTATGGATATACTGGATATAGCGCAGGGTCCAACATTCGACGAAACCCTATGGGAAAAAGAATATCACACCCACAACCCTTACACTTCATCGAAATTAAACAATAACGATGAAATTCGTATTCCCATACAACATCAAGACATTTACACACTACCATGTGAAAGTTACTTGTATATTGAAGGACAAGTTACTAAAAAGGACGGTACTACTGCTGGTACAACAGTTCCATTTATAAATAATCCTATGGCTTTCCTGTTTGATGAAATTAGATATGAAATATCAGGTGTAACAGTTGATTCTACTAAAAAAGTAGGTATTTCAACGACTTTAAAAGGACTAACGTCTATAACACCCAATGAAACCAATTTACTTAAACCTGCCGGATGGGTATTACCTACAATTGACACGATCACTCCAAATTCAGATGGATATTTTGATTTTCATATTCCATTACGTTTGTTGCTTGGTTTTGCTGAAGATTATAGGAAAATAATATTAAACGTTAAACAAGAATTAGTTTTGTTGAGGTCTTCTAACGATAAAGACATTATTAAAGCTGCAGATAATACGACTGATGCAAACCTAGAATGGAAATTAAAATTAGACAAAATTGTATGGAGAGTTCCACATGTTAAATTAGCTGACGAGCATAGAATGCTACTTTTAAGAAAATTAAAAGCCGATCGTGATATTGTTATTCCATTTAGGAGTTGGGAATTCCATGAGCATCCCAGTTTACCTACTACGGATCGACACACTTGGACTGTTAAAACATCAATTATGTAGAACGAGCCAGGTATATTATATTTGGTTACAAACAGGTAGAAGAGACGACATCACTAAACATGCAGGACAATTTGATCATTGTGACTTGAAAAATATTAAAGTTTATTTAAATTCACAATTCTTTCCATACGACAATTTAAATGTGTCATTCACTAAGAAGAAATACAGTATATTGTACGATATGTACGCGAGATTCCAAAGTTCATATTACGGTAAAGCAAATACACCTTTATTATCACCTTCAAAATATTTCGATGCCTACCAAATAGTTTCAATTGATTGTTCTAAACAAAATGAATCAGTAAAATCATCAAGTGTGGATATAAAAATAGAAATGGAATTCAACGCTGCTATACCGGCTAATACAACTGCATACTGTTTAATTCTACATGATAAAATTGTAACATACACACCTTTAACTGGAATTGTTAAGAATGTACTGTAAAAACCGTTTTGTTTCATTCCGCGAGTATAAAAAGCAGAGCGTACAGACCGCTCCTCATCAGTTTGTTGCCTACTGTTGTCTGGGTAGCATCGTATTCAATATGGCTTCTCCTAGTGGTACACCTGAAAATGTGATAGATATTGAGAAGGAGATATCTGAGTTTTTAGATCCTCAAGGTCACCAGGAAGGAGGTGAACAAAACGTTTGCGGACAACTTCACGCCAGTAATAATGTTGAAGAAAAAGGTAAAAGAAGAAAGAATATACAAAAGAGAAAAAGGGATATTGAAGATAATATTTCTCCAAACATATTGAGTGAGGTATTTTTGCGAATATTTTACCCAATCTCTTCCAGTTTGGACAAAAGTGTTTTAATCGGTGTTATGAAATCTACAGATTATTCCCCTACTGTAATTTTAACTCATGGACCCAAAATGATTTTGTTTACGGACAGTGCTTGGGAATCATTTATGAAACACTTGCATCTGCTAGAATGCTATTTAAGTAGTAACATGTTTGGAAGGAAGACAAGAGTAGGACTTTTAGATTCAAATGTGGAAATTGATATTATTAAACAACGTGGTGATCATCAGCTGCGGTTTAGAGACACAACAAGACATGATAACAAAATTCAACTTAATCGAGAGGAGTTTTTCATTTTAACTTGTGCTACTGAACCTATAACAAGATACTTGAGACAACTGGTGTTTTCAAGTTCGATTATTAAAGATTATCTGGAAGACACTTTGGACAAACAACCGGACGCACCTATATTATACGGACCTGTGGATACTTCTATATTTAATAGAGTTCCTCATGAAGTACAGATGTGGAGACAATTGGAAAAGTACGCTCAACTACATAAGAAATCAGTAAAACAGGAAGAAGAGGAAGATGGAGGAGAAGAATCAAGTGTTAGTGATGAAAATGAAAACAAGGAAAATATAAAGATGGAAACTTAAATGACAATGGTTAGTTTTTAACACAATAACCAACATTTTGTGGGGTTAGGCCTATTGGGGACGGTGCCCACGTTAAATATACACCGACGCGCCAACAACTGTACGGCCTGGTATAAAAGTAGTACCTACCGTGGTGTGGAAATCAGTTGACCTCCTGACTTCGTAATGAGCAGACGTGTGACCTTCAAAATGGACAAGGAGAAGAACAACAAGTAAAGTCCAAGCCTGGTATTATTGAGTTTCAAGCGTTTCGTGGTAATGATGATAGATTCATTATAAAAGAACTTGTGTTTTTGGACATGAATACAAGTGTTCCTTATTCGTTTTTATTTAACCACCATGATCTTATTCGTCTTTAACTAGTAAAGCCGCTACTACCAACAGGTGGATTTCAAAACACTTCCATCATATCGATTGGTATGATGGTTTTACAAGTTACACGGACTTGTATCACATTATGCATCACTTTTCAGACAAGTTTACCAATATTTACACAAAGGGGCTGGAAAAGAAAAGATGGATCGAAGGATTTACTCATGTTCCGGTTAATGATGTGGAATTGGATAAGAATTATCAATACATGCTGGAAACCATATGTATTTGTACAAAAAGCCCAGAACATGATAAAGATAGACATTGCGCTTTGAAAAATGCCTATAAACTCGCCTCTTACCTTCAAAATGGGAAGTGGGGAGTGGTGGGGGTAACGGAGAGTATATAAGTGGGGAGCAGACTGGGACCTGGCATGAGTATTACTCGAGATTCCGAGACGACAACATCTCCGAGCAAGAGACGATCTGTAACCTGACCATGGCATCTCACCAGTTCCTTCAGACTTTGGTCGAGCAGTTCAATGCTCACTCCAAGTCAACAATATTACCTGTAAAGAAGTGCTCGGAACTAAAAGACGAGAAGCACTACATAATCCATGCTATGAAGAAGATGGAGACTACAGTTGGGGAGGCCATCTGCTGCAGTCTCAGCGAGGCACCGTTTACTCCGGGGATGAACCAAAGTTCCAGGTGTACCTGCCCAAGAGATTCGTCCATCTTCTACAAAACGAGGATCTTCGCTCTATTCAACCCGGGTGTCTATACCTGGTGTCCCATGGCTGCACGGGTAGCAATTCTACAGAGTTGACCATCCACATCGCTGACAAGCAGCAGTGTTAGATTTAAGTTTTAATGTTGTACATATGTTGTTGTTGTAATGTTTTATAAATAAACGAATCATAAAAGACAAAAAAAAATAAAAAACAAAAAAATGCAACATATCAATATGTGACAGACTTCACGTATTGATATGTTGCATTTTTTTTAAACTTCGCGGGTGACCTTGACCTTTGACCTTTGCATTTCACAATTACCCCACTACTGTAATTACCCCCACTACCGCACTAGGATTCAAACCTGCTTGGATGCGAAAAACGGTCAGTCTGTTGCCAACTAGCAAACGATGAGCACCTTGTACGAGCTTTGCATACAACGAGTTATAACTCACAAAGACTTGTTCCCAACATGTTTACAAGACAATATCCCACTAACAATAAAAGAAGATGTCAAACGCTACAGGAGGGAAAATACAGGGTATTCGGAATACTCCTGGTATAAGTTCCACGATGGGGAAAAGTTTTGTAGGCCTTGTGGCGAGGCCGCCGTCAGAGACCTTCGGCGATTCGTACAGGATGGTGGTATAAAACAATTCGGATTTCTAGCACCACTGTTTCGATTTGAAAATTACAAGGACACCTGCGCTATTTGTTCCATTCCATTGTATCGATGGAAAAAGTTTAGAACTGTTTAATTGGATCTTCCATACCCCCACCACTATTACCCCCCCACCACTTTTTCATGTACCTCCAAGCGCTGTGCCTCGGCTTCATTTCTACTCCAGCAGCTAACCTAGCAACATCAAGATGTCTCTGAACGTCAGTTGCGCAAGTTACGAGGAGGTGAGCATCAAGACTCAGCAGGAGCTAAACGACTTGTACAAGGAGTTGCAGCTGATGGTGGCACGAGGCTACCGTATAAACGTGCAGGTTTACGCTTGCAATATACGGAACACCCGGCAGCCAAAGGAAGAGCCTGGACACTCCTCGACAGCTTCCTCACCGGCGTCGATGAAGACCGAGCCAGACAACTTGGACTACTTCAGCTGACTAGCAGTTGTCTTCCTTGTTCTTTAATAGAATATGTATATTTTTTCATTATATTAAAGAAGTAAAAGAACAAAAACACCTATCTTGTTACTGACTTATAAGCTCAGTAACAAGATAGGTTTTTTAAAACACAATTTGGATGACCTTGAAACTTCCCCCTCCACTGCTTTGCTACCCCCACCACTTGACTATTAATGTACATGGCACATCACACTTGGAAACCTCATTCCATCTTCAACAGCCAAGCCGACAACATCAACAATGGCAAACCTACCAACAGATGAAAGATGTCCTCACGCATGTTGTGACTTCGTTCACGAGTTGGAGAAGAGGATGCAGGAGAGGGCGATAAGAAGAAAGCAGATCCACTCAGAAAATATCATGATAGTCAACGGCTATCTTTTATTGTTCGGCCTTATTATGGTTGTACTTTTCATACTGTATGGCATAGTCACATGTGTCGGCAAGGTTGCAGAAGAAAACGCTCGCCACCATCAATTGGAAAGTTTCAATGTTACTTTGTAGGTTTTCCTTTTTTTTTAAAACTCCGTTTGGATGACCTTGAAAATTCCCCCCACTACTCCACCACACCCCCCACCACTTCACCATGTTCCTGCATGAGCATCACATCAACCGTCATTCCTTGTCCGACAAGCAACCATGGCAGACAACAACACCATCAGCCAAGCTGACTCCACTACTGATGTCGGTACAAGTACGGGTTGGACACTGTCGATCGATAGTGTACACTATTTGGAAACGATTTGCGAACGGATGAAGGAAATACTGCGGGACAACCCTGGGATCATAATACAAATGAATTTAAATTATGATTGGTCCCAAGTTAGAATGCAAGGGGACGATAACAACGGTCAACAATCTCCACAATATTCGCCCATGTCCCCGATCTACCCTTACGGCGAGTCTGACGTCGATGAAGATGAGGCTAATGAGGATGTGGGGGACAACGAGGCTGAAGAGGAGTAACCTTCATTCCTTTTTTTTTTTAAACCCAAATTGGATGACCTTGAGAATTCCCCCTCCACTATTTCCTTTTTTTAAAACCCAAATTAAATGACCTTGAAAATACCCCCTCCACATACTTTTGGTTTACCCCCTCTACTTTTCAATACTGTTACCACAGTCTGTAGCTCACATCATTCCTTGCTTAGCTATCATGGCGGACAGCACTCTTTCTCGAGTTGACTCCACTACGGATGAAGAATGGCCATTTTCCTGGAATGTTCATCTGCAAGACTCGGCAGAAGTGGATATGTTGCATGAGAAATTGGTGTATGTATTAAACGAAAACCCCAACATTGAATGTAGAATGACTATGGATTTCGATGCGACAGGGGTCCACACTCAACCTTCCACTTCCAGCCAGCCTGAACCTCAGCTACAGCCGAAGAACTTTACACATCTTTACACTCCAATACGGCCGGAGGATGTGGTTATCAGCGAGGCAGACTCTACTACAAGTTATATTGAGCCAACGAATTGGAAGCTTGTTGTTGACACCTTGCACAAGGTCGACTTAGTATGTGACAAATTAAAGGAATTGATGATGCAAGATCCTGGTCTTCGTTTTAAAATTGATTTGTTTTTCATCTGGGGAGCACCTGCACAGGGCTCTTCATCTGACAGCTCTCTAAGTACAACGGACGAGGAGGAGGAGGACGACTAGTTATCTTTTTTAAAACTCCGTTTGGATGGCCTTGACCTTTCCCCCTCCACCGAGTTTATTTAAGGTGCACTCTCAATGACTGCAGCATCATTTCATCGCGCACCTTCACCACAGCAACATGGAGAGTCAACTCAACTACTGTTGCGAACAGAAATGTTTTTCATGGCCAAATGACATTGATGTTGCGGATGGCCTGGCGTGTAGAAAATGTGAAGCTTTTGGTCAATGCATGTGTAAGTGCAAGTCTTGGAAGAAGCCGAAACCAGAGTTGAAGACATTCCATGTGTACCAGATGAGAGGGCATAAGTACACTTGTTGCCCTGAACGTTGCATTGAATTCACACTAAAACAGCTAACTGGCTGCAAATTGTGCAACAATCATTTTGCAGGTTTTTGCAAACATTATTTAGGAGCATGTCAGTACAGATCAACTTGGCATACAGAAGCACTCACTATCAATGAAATCGCTATAGATACACAAGAGTAGTCTTTCTCCTCTTTTCTTTTTTTAAAACTCCATTTGGATGACCTTGACCTTTCCCCCTCCACTCACCTTAGTTTATATAAACCCCATTCCCACTGACCACAGCATCACTTCATCGTGCTCCCTCGTCAAAGCAACATCAACTATGGAAAGTAAGCGCATCTCATGTTGCGAGCATAGGTGTTTGGAGATACAAGGCGTCACATATTGTGCAAAGAAGCGTTGGGAGGAAGAGACGGGGACAACCTATTGCTGTGAGGATAAGTGTTTCCTCTTACCAAAGTGGCAAGTGGATGGGCTGGCCTGCCGGCAATGTGAATGCTTCGGATGTTGCAGGTGTAGATGCAAGAACCAACAGCTGCCACCACCGGTACTACAAACTTTCAAAATCTACAAATCCAAATACTTTTATACTTGTTGTCCGCAGCGGTGTATTAAATTTCACTTCTCCAATCTTACCAATTGTCGGAAGTGCTACGGACAACCTGATGGGTGGTGCACCTGTTTTCTGGACTCCTGCCGCTACAGATCGGATTGGTTTACAGATCCGTTGGAAATTGATGAAGTCGCCCAGGAAGCACAAGAGTAGTCTTTCTACTCTTCAACTTTTTTAAAACTCCATTTGGATGACCTTGAGATTTCCCCCTCCACTTCCCCATATACCTAGAGTACACAGAGCCTGACAGTCAGTCACTCGGTGGCTGTCGTGGGGTGCGCATCGGTGTCGACGCTCCGTTGTTAGGTTTTCAAGGTCACAGTAATATGAAATTGGGGGTGTTGTGCTAGTTCAAGGTCACCTGAGGGATTACCGATTGCCCATTTAGGCAGAGTCATGTCAGAAACTCAGGTTTAACTTGGCACTTTTGCCGTTTCTCGTCGAAAATTCGCTCCAAGTGGTCAAGGTCACGAGGACTCGGACTGAAACTCGGAGCGTAGTGCGAGAAACGGCTAAAGTGCCAAAAAAAATTTAAGTTTCGGCGTGACCTTGACCTTAGTGGCGTCGGTGACGTCATTTTGATGACGTAAGGGGTGATGACGTCATCAGCACGTCATTTCTGTGACGTCATGGGTGTGACGTCATGGGAGTGACGTCATTGGTGATGACGTCATCGATTGCGTCATCGATGACGTCATCGATGACGTCATCGGTGAGGTCATTGACCTCGATGACGTCATCCCTCAGGTGACCTTGAACTGGCCCAGCATCCCCAATTTCACACTACTAATGAACCAACAAGTATTACAGAAACATCAGAGGACTATATTGATCATGCACTAGTTAAAATTAGAAATAAAAACAAAGTAGAGGTTGATTCGGCTGTCATACACATTACACAGTTGTGTAACTGATCACTGCGCGGTGGCGGTGAGTGTCATTGTTGCCCCGTCTGGCCGCGGCGCCGGCGGCAGCGCTGGTGGCAGTGAGTCTGACACTGGTGCGGCGGCCGGTGCCGGACGGTCCGGACAGCAGAGGGTAGACTATGGACTCCTCAACCGCCTACTTGATAATACTGACTGGACTGAAGTTTACCAACAAAGTAATGCGTCGGACTCATTTGACACTTTTTCTAATAAATTGGGAGAGTTAGTTATTAAAGCAAAGCGAGAATTTAAGACCTCAGAAATAGTGAAGCTCAAACCATGGATTGTAAAAGAATCCAAACTTATAAAAACTTCGTAAAAGAATAAAAACAAAAAACATACTCTTAAAGAAAACTAAGAAATATCCAGGTAATATAAATTTATAGAACTCTTTTAAAGAATTTAGAAATAAATTACAAAGTGACATTAGGGCTTTGAAAAAAAAAATTATTATCGTGATCTCTTTTTGAAATATAAAGGAAATACGAAAAAACGTGGAATATTGTGAAAGAGATTTCTGATCAGACAAATCGTTCAACCTCTGAAATATCTCTTGAAGTAAACAATGCAATTGTTAATGATCCATTACAAATATCAAATGAATTAAACAATTATTTTTTGTCGGTTGCTGAGAGTTTGTGTATGAAATAAAGCCAAATAATTTTTATAACTGTGATTTAAAAAATACATTCAATGAATTCACATCAATCAACTCAATTCTCATTGCTCCAGTAAATGAAAGTGAACTTGTTACTGTGTTCCAATCATTGAAAAATGGAACTTCACCAGGTCTTGATGGTTTTAGTACAGTTTTAATAAAGGAAATACATAGCAAAATACTGAATGTGCTACTATTTATTGTCAATCAGAGTTTTACAACAGGGGTTTTTCCAAATAAGTTAAAAGAGGCTGTTGTTATTCCGATTTATAAAAAGGGTTCCAAGTTGAATAGTAGTAATTATAGACCAATTTCTTTGCTATCTTCTTTTTCAAAAATATTTGAGAAAATTATGAAACAAAGAGTAGTAAAATTTTATGAAAAGACTAAATTTTTCAGTAATAGACAATTTGGTTTCAGACAGGGGTTGAGCACTGAGATAGCGCTGTACGAGTTTATGAATGAAGTTTATAATGGTGTTAACCTTGGTAAAAAAGTTAGTGGGCTTTTCCTTGATATTACTAAAGCGTTTGACACAGTCAACACAGGGTTCTGCTGAAAAAATTGTATAATAGTGGAATAAGGGGGGTTGCCTATAGAAGGTTTCAAAGCTATTTAACTGGGAGGTACCAATGTGTTAAGGTTAGCAATATATTAAGCAATTTTGGGAAATTAAATTTGGTGTTCCGCAAGGATTTGTTCTAGGTGCTACATTGTTTCTGGTTTACATTAATGATCTGTGTAATGCCAAATTAAGGGGAAGAGTATTTTCATTTGCAGACGACACGGCTCTATGTTATGTAAGAGATACTTTGGAAGAAGTTGAAATGGACATGAATTTTGACCTAGAATGTCTGAAGTGGTGGTTCTCTGAAAATAATATGACTTTAAGTTCCGCAAAAACAAAGTATATAAATTTCAGTTTAAGGGGTGATTTCAATTGTTTAAATAATATCTTATATAAGTGTCTACGTTGCTTATGTGATAATATTAGATGTACAACTTCTTGTTCTAAAGTGGAAGAGGAGCAATCCCTAAAATATTTAGGAGTTATATTGGAAAATAAATTGACAATGAAAGCACACATGAGTCGTATTAAACAGAATTTAATCAATATTTTAAGACATTTTTATTATTTGCGATCACTGTGTGACAATAATCTATTAAGAACTCTCTATTTGTCCTTAGTACATAGTAGACTTGATTATTGGGTGTCATTTGGGCGGGAACTTATATAACCAATCTTAAACCTTTAATTACTCTTCAAAAACAATTTGTTAGGATGATTGAGAAAAAAATCGCACAGAACCATCCAAACCACTATTCACGGTCTTAAAAGATTCTACCCATAAGATATATGTTTGTTTATAAGGTTTTAAACTTTTTTTTCTCAGGAGTAGGGGCTGCAATGACGAAAATGAATATAAAAAACCAAATTAAGAAATATCAACGACTATTCAATACCAAAATCTAACTGTACATTCTATACAAAAACTTGCAGTTTTCTGGGCCCAAGAATGTACAATTAACTTCCTATTGAGATAAGAAATGAAAGAAATTTGCATAAGTTCTGTAAAGAGCTAAGATTTTGGCTGTTTGATGTCGATGATATTGAGACTAAGTTATTTAAAATTTTAACATGAAGATATAAAAATCAAATTTAAAATTTTTATTACATTGATAGGAATATGTGAAAATGTCGATATTTTTATGTATTATTTTATAGGGATTGTTAGTATATTGTATTTGTTTTAATTTGAATGTATCAAGATTGAAATATGTAATTCAAGGAAATATTAGTGTATAGTAAGTGTATAGTCTTATATGATAGTATGTATTAAATATTGAATGCAAAAATATTGAGAGATATATAATTTAAAGGCTCTGTAGTAAAGATTTTATTTTTTATTAACATGTTTAATAAGTTTTTTTTCCATATATGTATTGATCAGAATGAGTTTATAGTTTAATTTTATTATACTTTTTTTGTCGAACTACTATAGAATACAAATTTATGTGAAAGCCTCCGAACAGGCAATGTCTTGGAGGCTTGTTTTCTAAAACAAAAATTTTAATAAAAAAAGGAAAAATGTATATATAACTTAAATGTATGTGTTCGGATGGTTGTCAGCCTGCCTTTTTTACCTTCATTAGATTATTAATGTTTAAATTGTTATTAGAATTGTATGAATGTAAAATTGTAAAAAGAACACTGTATTATTATGTATTGTAAAATCCTATGTATATTTGTTTTGGAAAATAAAGATTATTATTATTATTAATGCTGTATTAATACACTACTGATCTCCTACGTGAATGATCTCTCATCATAAGCCAAAGTGGCCTCCCTGGTATCTCTAATGGCCTCGGAGTCTGAAGTACAAGGGTCTCGGCTCGTCGCTTATCCAGATAATGGTCTAGATACTACTACCGCTAAGTTAGTCCAACTATAGCTCTGGTCTGTCAGATATATATATATATACTACTGATCTCCCTGTATGATTGATCTTGCACCACAAGCCGTAGGGGCCTCCCTGGTACCTCTAATGACCTCTGAGTCTGGCCTAAAGCGGTCTCGTCTGGTCCCTTATCTCGATCATGGTCTTGATACATCACAGCAAACAGTTCATCTATAGCTCTGTTCCGTCAGGTACACATTCACTACTGTTGTCCCTGTGTGATTTATCTAGCACCACAAGCCGTAGCCCCCCCCCCCCCACCTCTAATGGCCTCGGAGTCCGCTCTACAAGGGTCCCGTCTGGTCCCCTTATCCAGATCATGGTCTTGATACCAAGCATTACATCTATAGCTCTGGTCTGTCGTGTATATATACACTACTGATCTCCCTGTCTGATCTCTGTGTGTACTGATCTCGTATCTCAAGCCATAGTGGCTTTCAAGCCGTAGTGGTACTTTTAATATCCTCAGAGTCCGGCCTATAAGGATCCCGTCTGGTCCCTTATCTAGATCATGGCCTTGATACTACCTCTGCAAACCAGTCTATTCATTGCTACAGTCTGTCAATTCAGGAATACATTTGTTGCAATTCCATTTCTTGACAAAAACTATCACCTTAAAACAGTTAATTCAGTTAATTTCAGTCAAAGATATAAAACACTGAAAACGTGGTCAAAATGCTGGACTTTCCAAGTATTTTAGTTATAGTTTTTTATATACGATCTATAAAGTAAGCTATTTACTATACCAACCACTATAATAATCAATTTACTTAAGTAATTACATTCTAGTTATTATAATACTGTATTTACTATTTATTTTAAATTTTGAATATGGATCTTTTAAGTTAAAATGTATTAATCATACAATTTGAAATAGGAAGCGATTTGATGGAACACTTCAATCGACAATGCCAAGCCATTAGCGGTTATGTGGTGTTGAGGCTAAACCTCTCTGCATTAATCCATACAAAACGTAGTGTATTAAATGTTAAACAGATAATCCTGGCTCAATAAGTGAACCGTGAGAATTCAGGTTTTATTAATCACATAACTTTTACATATGGGCTTTATAAAGGTCAACAATGTTGTGAACAAAAATTGCTATAGGGGTCGTCCATAAATTACGTCATCTGAAAATAGGGGGGGAGGGTCCAGATTGAAAATGACGGTAAGGTGATGTGCAAGGGGGGGGGTCGGCTTTGATATGACGTCATTTTAAATATGATGTTTTATATCAAATTTTGACAATAAAACAATGATAAATTCTAACACAACTCAACTATTATAAAATAATTATTATAAAATAAAATAAGCTAAATCAGACTATTTTTTGGCGTTGTTTTATAGTATATTTTTCCATTTTGGCTTTGTTTCTGAAGGTAAATTCAGATTTGATTGGTCAATTTTTTCAGTTTATCATGTAGCGTTTAAAAACATTATTGCATTTTTACTTAGAAAAAAGGTGTGTTAAGAATGACGTCATTTTTCCGAGAGGGGGGGGGGTCAGGCAAATTATGATGGTAGGATGATTGTAGGGAGGGGGGGTCCAATAATGGCCAAAAAGCGATGACGTAATTTATGGACGGCCCCATACTTGTGAGTTTCAAAAATTGTTTTATATTAATTTAAATAGATAAATAAATAAATAATGACAGGTAAAATTTAACAAACTGTTATTTTATTGTTAATTACATGAACTTATTAAGTTCAGATCAAATTTAATACTATAAGGATATATTTTCCCCAGCTTTTGACCATGATCTCTTAATTTAATAACTTCCTACCTTCAACAATACTAAAAAATTTATTAATTGATTTTATTTCTACTGAAAAGTGTAAACCCATTATAGTAATTGGATAATTTAATTTAATGCTATTTTGCTGAATTTAAGCAAATTCTTTATACAATTATAGTTTGACATAAGTATCTTCTAATTCACATGTTGCATTTTTACGATAACAATGTTTCAAAATTAAGTTTTTCAATTAAAAACAATAGAATACGGTGTATTAAAGACAAAATTTGAATGACCTGAGATAATAGTAACAACAATGAAGTACATTTTCCTATATTTAAAGCGTAATATTTTTGACGCTTGTTTACTATTTTATTTGTTATTTTTTCATATTATTAAAACCATAATAGAACATTATGATAAACCATCTCAGCTATGGCTATAAACCTATTGATCTTTACAATACAATTTGCCCCATCAGCCAAATGGCTCGTGCTATCAAAAGTGTTTTTCAGTATGGAGAAAGGCCTATAAATATTCTACAACTTTGGTCCTTGCATTTTGTCGTATTTCAACTTATTAACCCTCCAGACAGATTAAAAAAATATTTCCTAATTTTATCATTATTTGACATTTTTTAGTAACTGCTGCAATATTGTACTTGGAAGCTTAAAGTTTTGTATGCATCTACATTAATTGTAGGTTAAGTATAGAAGAAAACTTGCCCAGAAGTAAATAATATTAATTTTTGACATCCTTAACAATAACTACTGATGAATAATCACGATGAATACTAATAATATGATTTTTTATCATGCTACAAATAAACCGATAATGATAACAAATTTTAAAATAATTGCAGCTCTTTTAACAACTTTACTTGCTTATTATGGATTTAATTAATAAATTATAATTATTTATTAAAGGGTAATTTTTATTTAGTTCCTTAATAGGTAAATAATTTAGTGGATTATTTATGATCTGGTACAGTTTTAGACAGTTGCTGTGTAATAGCTTATGTTTTGCGTTTCTTTTATAATATTTTAGTTGATCGAAAACCCAACTTTGCAAGCCTTTTTTATAAGAATACATTGTACATTGCTCTAATTTTTCTTATAATTCTTTAGATAACCCAATGTGGGATATGGAGGTGGAGCCCCCGTTGAGCCAAAGAGTCATCCTATCTACACTAACTTACACCTGATAAGGTTACATTTGATAGCTTACACCTGATTGGACAACGAAATCTTAGACAGCAAATTACAATTAGAAGAAGAAAATGACGGGTCCAATGCCTCTTCGATTCTACCAGTCGAACAAAGGAGGTAATACAATATAACATAGTTTGAAACGATTCCTCCAACTACAAAATTAAGATAACAGGAAACTAAAATGTATAACAAATTGATTATGTAATTTTATAAAGTTAAAATAAAAACTTTAATGGTTTTTTACAATGTTACGGAATATGAAAAATTTAATTGTATGATTAATTATACAACGTGTTTGCAAGTTCTTAAGCTTACAATAGTTCAATAATTATTATAATTTTATTATCATTATTATAATCATTTTATTTTTTCAGACAAATGTAGATTTAATTAAACGAATCGTCTGCTCTTATGAAAAAACATCTCAATTTTATTGATTTTTCAATTTATTACTTTTTTGTTGAATACTTAATCAATTAGTTATGTTACCTATATGCCTAACATCAATGCTTTATTAGATCAGGTACAAATATTTTTTCATAAGACACTAAAAAGTGCATTTTATTTTCACTTGACAACAATTTTACTAATTGACTATCAGAACATTCAGTAAATGTTGCAACGACTTCATCAGTAAATAAATGCTATGTATTCAAAGAATTCTTAGAAAGATATTTCAATATATATTTCAGAGTTTTAATTTATAATGCTATCATTTGATCAAAACTAAATTTCTTTCTTATTTTTGTTTTTAAATATATAAAGTCCTCTTGATTATAAAATATAAAACTGTCTGGTTTTAATATTTGGTGTAAGTCAGTTAGGCCATAAATAACTGCAAAGAGTTATATATTTATCTAATCATTACAATCTAGGTGGGGGTTGTATTAATATATTTTAGACATCATTTCTTTTATCAGAATTTTATTTTTTGTGTAATTGCTAATTCTATTTATATCTATTACAACTTATCTGTTAAGGATTGGCTCAGCCAGTAATAGTATTATGAAAACAGTACATACAATTCGGACAACTCTGAATTCAAAAAATTTCTTTGAGAGATGTTTGATAAAATTATGTTTGTAACCACATTTTAATAGTAAAATTGTCAAATAATTTATCTGGGGTTTATGAGTATAAACTAAATTATAATGTAGCTTTAGTAGATTAAATAACGTCCGTTTGAAAGATATTTACTTGGTAAATTATAGTACTCTTGTCAAAAAATAAAAGATTACATTATAAATAGAACTACTGTATCTGTGAATCAGACCAATCGAAATCAATTAAAAATTCACATGCTCAAATTGAACCACATCCACTAGTGGTTTGCTAAAATTTACACTTACAAACAAACCCAAACTCATATTCTAAAACTAACAAATGACAGGATTACAAAACAGTTTTCATTAGGATTTTAATCCTCTTTTTATTCAATATTAATAGTTTCGTTTTACTCTCTTGTTTGTCTGAGTGGGGTTTCTATTAAATACGTCTATAACATGAGACTTAAAATGTTTATACCATCAGAATTTGCGATTGCAAAAAAGGAGATCCCTATTGTCTATAGGTATACTTGTATTTATGTAAGTTACTCGTTCTACGAAAAATAATATTTTAAAAATTAAAAATATTCCATTTCCGTAACTAGATTAGACGTTGGTTTTCTTTTTTACAACTTTAGATATACAGTTTTTCATGCTAAAAACGGCAAAGTTTAAAAAAATTATTCCCTTTCTTACGAACATATCAAATATATTTCACCAGTTCCCTCTCATATCCCATCGCCTTCTCCCAGCTGACGAGTGAGCCTGTCAATGAGTAGTGCTAGTGGCCTTGTCGCTGTCACCCCCCAGGGATGTCACCAACGTCATTACATGGTCCCAACAGTCCGGTTATAGCTGTCGTCTCGCCCAGCTGATGAGTGAGCCAGTCAGTGAGTAGTGCTGGTAGCCTTGTAGCTGTCACCCCCAGGGATGTCACCAACGTCATTACATGGTCCCAACAGTCCGGTTATAGCTGTCGTCTCGCCCAGCTGACGAGTGAGCCAGTCAGTGAGTAGTGCTAGTGGCCTTGTAGCTGTCACCCCCAGGGATGTCACCAGCGTCATTACATGGCCCCAACAGTCCAGTTATAGCT